>CATIWO010172734.1:0-16612 GCA_949673435.1 Macaranga tanarius
CTCCCAATTGCTAGCTCAAACAAGATGGAAACCTCTCCAAAATTCACTCACAAACTTCCTCTCTTCTTCTTCTCAATTTTTCTCTACACCAACATACACTACACACACATATACATATTCACACAAGCCAACCAATCAAAAAACTCCACTTGGCCTCCCAAAAGTCTCCTTTCATAATTGTTTATTAAGTAATTATCAACCCAATATAATAATAATAATAAAACTAGATAATTATAAACAAATATCCTTACAATTCCATATTGGCTCCTTAATGAAATGGTATAAATTCTCAATAGCCCTATAACTTTATATTGTTACACTTAACTCCAAACTTACCTTACAATTAGGTCTTTCTCTACAAACTTACCTTACAATTAGGTCTTTCTCTACACTCATGCACATACTCCAACATAAATAAGGCCACTATCTATTATGCATAATATACCAGACATGTGTCATAAATACGTATGTGAAAGGGCGGGTGTTACATTTTCTCCCCCCCTTAAGAAAATTTCATCCTCGAAATTAACTACTCATCATCTCCCTAGAACAAATGTGGTTCTTTCTTTTTTATTAACTATTCTATTTTCCATATTGCTTCTGTAGTTTTATAATATCTTCACTTCACCTTTACTATTAGAATCTCCATCGGTTCTTATAATTACATCAATCTTTCAGAAATCTCTATTCCTAGCTCCTGTATCCCTTGACTAAGATTCGATTTATACCATCTTAACATAGACACATAGACTATATCATGAATTAAAAATAAGTCCCTTAGCAAAGTCAATTTATATGACAGTATTCCACCCTTCTCTATAGTTCATACTGTTCCACGTATCTCGGATTCAGTTTTCCTTTCTTTTCAAATCTTAAAATTCCCTATTTAGCCTTTTTCAAACTATACATACTTTCTCACACTCAAATGAAACTCCAAGAAACTCAGAGACACTCTAATACATACTTAACATTATCAATTCAATCCATTCATAATTGTATGGTATTCTGTCAATCTTGAATCTCCAACATTTATATTCATCCTTTTAGTCTCCATCACTCTTTCAGACAATATATCTCATTCACAACGTAAGCTCAAAATATATATATCCCTACATCATTTAATATTCATATTGTCACCCTTTATGACCTTTAGTAGTCACAATTAACTCATATGCAGAGAATTATATATATAGCCAAATATGTGCAATTACACTTCATCATCTCTAATACTTGCAATTATCAATTATATACTAGAAAAGTATAAATATACTCAATAAGAAATTTAATACACATTACATGAATCATAATATTTTATTTAATATTTGTATTCATCTAAACAAATAGGATAGCATTTCATAATAATTCACATTCCCATATCTTATTCTCATTGTTTAGTATCATTGGCCTTATCGATAGAAACTTAGCCAATCAACTTATCAATATTTCACATGGTCGATGGTCACAAAGCCAATCAACAAATTTATCACATTGAATATTTTCAATCTCCTTCTATACACAATAACATATACCGAACATATTCTGAAAATAATCTACCATCATACATCCACATCATAACGTATCTCATATCACAACTCAAGAATCATACTCATCTGTATGCATATCTTAATATGAATATCATAAGAACAAGGTCAAGCCCATGTTATATTCACTTGGCACCTTATATAAACATAACACTTATATACCATTTTTATTACATCAAACAATACTACCATTATATAGACCATATTAATCACCTTTTGTATTCCACACATTATATAATAACTACCTACTAACATACTCATACCTCGACAAGTGGGAGTTCCTCCTTACTCTTATAGCTCCTATTCAAAACCACATATCAAATACATATATGTAGGCGGCGGGGTTCAGCACGCGCCCAAGTGTTAGGCGACCACGGCACTGTGCGGGCTCAGGGCCCACTAGGAATACAACTTGGGGCCTTGATAGGCTTAGGTAGGAGAATGGAGTCGCCACTCGGGTGAAATCTGGGAACACTTTTACAGCAACTAGATCCTACGGAGGGAGCTCAGCAACCGTCCTCAGAGATTGGGTTCGGAAACTGGGTATGGACTTTTGAATGGCCCACCCGACCTTGCGATCGGCCTCCATTTATATTTTATATTTTATCATTTTTAATTATTTAATTATTCCTTTAATTACATGCAAATGGGCCTCAATCAATTTCCAAATTTTACAGTTTAGTCTAAGTTTGATATTAGTCCATTTTCATGCATTTGAATCGAGTCCAACATTCAAAATATCCATAACGAAAAGAAAAATAACCTAAAATAAACCATAAAAAGAAAAGGAGGGAGGAGAAATGATTACAACCCCTTTAACAATATAAATAAAAATAAACAAACACATAAAGAGATGGGGGGAGGAGAAATGATTACAACCCTTTAACAATATAAATAAACAATAAACAAATACATAAAGAAATGAGAGGAGGAGAAATACTGACTTGACCATCAGAGGGGTCTTGGAACTTTCCAAGCCCTTTAGCTCTTTGTTTCTGATTCTTGCAGACCTGAAATGCTTAGTTGGAGCTGAGATGATGGAGCACCCACATCAGGTATTATTTTAGAAATGAATATATATACAATTATATATTATTAAGAGATTTTTTCTGTTAGATTTGAGGTAATATCTCTCCTATCATTACTCTATTAGTTGAGTATACTAGTGGAGGTAATGATAGGTAGGAGTGTTATATTTAATTGGTATCAGAGCTTTAGGTTATTAGATTCTGTAAACACTAAGCAACATTGAATTTTGTGGATATTAGAAATTATATGAGTTTTGATGGCAAGAATTATTGAAAAATATTAATTTTAAATTTTAGAAAGATGGCAAGAACTAGAGGTGGTCAGATAGGAGGTCAAGGTTGAGGTCGTGGTCATGGACGTGGTAGAGGTAGAAGACATGGTATCCAGGATGACAGAGCTGAGTTAGTTGAGTTAGCTAATATCTCAACTAGGAGTCAAGCATTCCCACGGGAATCATCTCTGTCGTCAGTATCAGTTGGCAATGAGAGAAATGAATTACCTAATGCTCGAACAGGTAGTCTACAAAATAGTTTCATAAATGCTGCTTCTATCTCGATTTGTAAGAATGTGCCTAGAAGAGCATAGAATAACTATTAACTGCCGCAACTGATGATGCCAATGAATGTGCCAAATCAGTCAACACTACTAGTGGTATATATAGATATGACTGATTTAGCACATACTATGGAAACGGTAATATCAGAAAGAGAAAGATATAAGAAGCCAGGGGATATTATTGAACATGCTAAGAAGTATGAAGCATATGACTTCCATAGTACTTTAGACCCTGGTCAGGTTGACAAATTAGTCAAGACCATGGAAAAGGCATTTACTACATTACAGTTGAGTGATAAAGAAAAGGTGAGCAATGTATATGGCCTTATGTTCGATAAAGCTGATGATTGGTTAACCCGAGTGAAAAATCTCTATGGGGGAGCTTTTTCTTGGTAAATGTTTAAGGAATAGTTTAGTAGAGAATATTTAACTGAAACTTTTTAGAAGTAGAGAAAAGCATCTTTTATAAATTTAGTACAAGGTTCAATGACTGTTAGGGAGTATACTGACAACTTTAAAGATTTGTACCAATATGCAAAAGCTATATATCCTATAAAGGAGGCGAAGAGTGAGAAGTTTAAAAATAGACTACATGTATCCTTACGAGGAAAGTTGAATTTATATATAGGTATAACTTTTAGAGGTTGGGTTGAGAAGGTGATGGAGCAGGAAAAATTAGATAAAGAGTTAGAAATGGCAAATCGTGCAATAACCCATTGTTAAAAAGGAATATTGAGGCAACCCTGTAGGGGTAGTAGCAGTAAAAAGTTAAGATTTACCCTTTATTCCTGGAGTAATATGAGATCAAGAGGGAATAATAGGCCATAGGGTAATTAAATGTATGTTAAACAACCCATAGTTTCACTTAGGCTTATTAATTTTGGGAATATTCCAAGGGGAGGAGCTGCCATGTCTTGGTGTAATGTTTGTAGGAAAAATCATATGGGTAGTTGTGGGAGAAGTAGAATTCAGTGTTTTAAGTGTAATAAGGTGGGGTATTATGCTCGTGAATATAATAGGGATATACTAGGAGAATAATCTATACAAAATCTAGTACACCTAGAACTAGTAGGAGCTGGTAGGCCTCCTAACTTAGCTAGATCAATGAGAGTGCGCAATGAAGCCAATAGAGCTCCACAAGCCCTAGAGAGGCCGATTGGACAGGAAAATATGGCAGAGAATGCGCAGCAAGCAAGAATTTATGCAGTAATAGAGCGTGATGCTGAGAATGCACCAAATGTAATTAAAGTATGACTTACATTTTTAATAAGTTAGCTTGTATACTGATTGATTTTGGTGCTATATTTTCATCTATATCATCTATATTTGTTATGCATAATAAACTTAAATTATCTAGTAGGGATGAACCTGTAGTGGTTAGTATGCCTATGGGGTTGAGTGTGATTTTTGAAGCTATTGTTAAGAATGTCCTAGTAAGGATAGGAGAAGATGAAATGAAGTGGGATTTTATGCCCTTACCCCTTAGTGAATTTGATGCTATATTAGGTATTGATGATTTAAGTCAATACCAAGCAAACGTAAATTATTATGAAAAAATGAGTAGTGTTTGAGAAGGAAGATGGTAGGAAAATTCATTTTGTGGGAGAAGGTAAGAAGGTGCTTACTAAGATTATTTTGGCTATGACAGCTATGAAATATTTTAGGAAAGGATATGAAGCTTATTTAGCTTTTGTGATTTATAAGAAGAAGGACGAAGTATGTTTGGGAAGTATGCCTGTAGTGAACAAATTTGGGGATGTTTTTCCAGAAGAATTGCCATGATTACCACCTGAGAGAGAAATTGAGTTTGAAATTGAACTTTTACCTGAAACAACACCTATATTATAAGCACTGTATAGGATGGCTCCGGCTGAATTAAAGGAGTTAAAGGTATAATTATAAGAGTTATTGGATAAAGGATTTATTCGACCTAGTTTCTCTCCATGGGGTGTACCTGTGCTGTTTATAAAGAAGAAGGATGGATCGTTGTGATTATGCATCGATTATAGACAATTGAATAAGGTTACTATTAGGAACAAATATCCTTTGCCAAGGATAGAAGATTTATTTGATCAGCTGCAAGGAGCAGCAGTGTTTTTAAAAATAGATTTGAGATCTGGTTTTTATCAATTGAAGATCAAGGAGTCATATGTTTCTAAAACTGCTTTTAGAATAAGGTATGGACATTATGAATTTTTGGTGATGCCATTTAGGCTTATCAATACACCAGTCGCATTTATGGATTTAATGAACTGAGTTTTCAAATCTTATTTAGATAGGTTTGTGATTGTGTTCATTAATAATATCCTAGTGTATTATAAGTCTAAAGAGGAATATAAGGACCATTTAAGAATAGTGTTAGAAATTTTAAAGGATAAGTAGTTATATGCGAAGTTCAATAAATGTGAGTTTTGGTTGGATAAGATGATATTTTTAGGGCACGTGATATCTGCAGAAGGGGTATACATTGATCCTAATAAAATTACTACTATAATAAATTAGGAACCACCTAAGAATGTGACTGAAGTTTGAAGTTTCTTAGGTTTGGCTGGTTATTATAGAAGATTTATGTGAGATTTCTCAATTATTACATCACTATTGATAAAATTATTGAGAAAGAATATGAAGTTCGTTTGGACTCCTGAGTACCAACAAAGCTTTGATATTTTGAAGTAGAAGTTGACTTCTGCACTTGTGTTATCATTCCCTATTGAAGGGGGAAAATATGTGGTATATAGTGATGCTTAAAGATAAGGACTGGGTTGTGTGTTGATGTAAGATGGTAAAGTAATTGCCTATGCATCACGACAACTGAGACCGCACGAGCAGAACTATCCCACACATAACTTGTAATTGGCATCAGTGGTTTTTGCATTAAATATATAGAGGCACTATCTTTACAGAGAAACATGCCAAATCTTTATGGACCATAAAAGTCTAAAGTACATTCTAAGTAAAAAGAAATTGAATTTGAGACAAAGGTAATGGGTGGAGTTATTAAAAGATTATGACTGTACTATTGAGTATCACCCTAATAAAGCCAATGTGGTAGCAGATGCACATAGTCAAAAATCGACAGGAAATATACACTATATTTGTGCTATAAGAGTGCCATTGTTAGTGGAATTAAAGAAGTTAAATGTTGAGTTTGGCATAGATATTTCAGATAGTATTTTGGCTACACTTAAAGTAAGACCACTATTAATGGAAAGGATTGTGCAGGCAAAAAAAATAGATAATGAAGTAGGGAAGTAGTGTGAGGACATTAAAAGCGGAAGGAATAAGGACATGACTTATGATGGAGAGGGAGTGAAAAGGATGGGAAAAAGAATATACGTGCCAAATGAGGGTGAATTGAGAAGAGAAATTTTAGAAGAAGCACACTATTCTGCCTATGCTTTACATCCAAGTAGCACCAAGATGTATAGAATTTTAAAAGAGAATTATTGGTGAAAAGAACTAAAGAAAGACATAGTAAATTATATTTCCAAATGCTTAACTTGTCAGTAAGTTAAAACTGAGCATAGACATCTAGTTGGGTTGTTGCAATCTTTGCCAATACCAGAATAGAAATGGAAATATATAACTATGAATTTTGTAGTTAGATTGCCAAGAACTCAACAAGAAAATGATACAGTGTGGGTGATTGTGGATAGATTAACTAAGTCAATATATTTATTGCCAATTAGGATTAGTTATAGTTTGAATAAGTTAGCAGTGTTGTATATTAAGAAAGTAATAAGGTTGCATGGAATGCCAGTATCGATTATGTCTGATCATGATCTAAGGTTTACCTCATGATTCTGGCCAAGTTTATAGGAAGCTTTAGGCACTAGATTAAGGTTCAGTACTGCCTTTCACCCCTAAACTAATGGATAATCTGAGAGTACAATACAAATATTAGAGGATATGTTAAGATCCAGTGCCTTAGATTTTGGTGGAAATTGGGATAAGTAAATGCCTTTAATAGAATTTTCTTATAATAATAGTTATCAAAGTAGTTTGGATATGGCACCGTTTGAGACTCTATATGGTAGGAAGTGTAGAACTCCTATTTGTTGGAAAAAAGTTGGAGAAAATAAATTATTGGGTCCCAAACTAGTTCAGTTAACTACGGACAATATTCGAATAGTTAGGGCAAATCTTAAAGTAGCTCATGATAAATAGTGAAGTTACGCTAATCTTAAGCGAACTAATATTGAGTTTATTGTAGGTGATAAAGTATTTTTAAAAATATCTCCATGGAAAGGTGTAATAAGGTTTAGTAAATGTAGGAAATTGAGTCCAAGATATATCGGGCCATATAAAGTGGTTGAGCGTATTGGACCAGTAGCTTATCGATTAGCCTTACTGCCTAAATTAGAGAAATTGCATGATATATTTTACATGTCAATGTTGAGAAGATTTCAAAGTGATCCCACTCATATTTTGCATGAACAACCTATGGAATTGAAAGAAAATTTGAGTTATGAGGAAGTACCTGTGGCTATTTTAGCAAGGGATCAAAAAGTGTTAAGAAATAAGGTTATTCCATTAGTCAATGTGCTATGGAAAAATTATTACCAAGAGGAAGCTACTTGGGAGCGAAAAAAGGATATTAGACAATAATATCCATATCTTTTATAATTTGAATAAGAACTTGTACAAATTTTAAGGATAAAATTTCTTTTTAGAGAGGAAGAATTATAACATCCGTGTCCTCAGGACTGGATTAATAAGATTTAGTAATAATTTAAGATTTAATTAAATATGCTTGAGTTTTATTTTTTTTGGGAGAATTGGATTTAAAAGAAATAATTATGATAAAATCGAATATAGGAGATTTGGATGAAATTAGAATAAATCAAGGACTAAATTGAAAGAAAAATTTTATGTGAGGATTTATAAGTGAATGAGTAAATAAATGGAGGATTAAAGAAAGGAAAAGCTTCTGCGTTAAAATACAGAAGCAAAAGAAAGAAGGAAAAAAAGAAATTGTGAAGGAGAAGAAGAAGAAGGAAGATTTTACTATAGTTATGGTTTACAAGACTTCAAAATTTAGAGGAAACAACCACTAAATCTTGTGAGTAGACTTATATTTTTTATGTTCTTTGTGATTTCAATTCATAAGTTAAAGTTTTGAATGTGAAAATTTAATAAGAATGTGTAGTGAATTGTGTATATTAATTAATTATACATATACTAGAATAACTAAGATGTGTACAATGGGGTTTTATGAGACAATGGGTGGTATAAACTTGAAATTTATTGGCTATTTTCTGTCAATTTTCGGTGCAGAATGTGTCTGTGATGCACTCAGGTGACACCTAAATGATCAATAAGGTGATGCCTTAATGACTAGAGACGGCACCTCAGTACTAAGGGGACGCCTTAGTACTGAGGAGGCGCCTCAGCATAGAGACAACACCTTAATGGTGCTAGGGCTGCACCTCTGTACTGAGGGGACACTTCTATAGCTCAATTCTGCACTATAAATGGACCAAAATATAAATTTTGGAATGTAAACTCAAATCTAAATGTGTATAAACATATATGAACATCATAATTAATATGATTTAACTAAATTAAGCTAAATGAAACTTGATTATTGATATAAAGTGGATAATTCCTCAACTCTCAGACGTAGAAACTAAATTCATAGTTTAAGTTATTTTAAACTAAGTACATATGAAATTTAAAGTACGAAAGAAAATCAAAGTGATTAATGCATTCCAAATGATAATTGAAATTATAAAATGAAAGTAAAGATGTAAATATTATATTATATTATATATATATATATATATATATATATATGTATGTATGTATGTATAAAGAGAGATATACATATGTTTATGTATGTATATTGTTGAGAGTGAGTTAACTAACCAAATGATAACTACCTTTGGGACAACGCATAGGTTTAGAGGTACCATTAGGGTGAATCCATGTGGTTGATAAGTATGCATATGAAATTATTGAGAAATGATGATATGAGAATCTTGAGTTGAAATGATGAGTGTTGTGATATTTGAATCATAGTGGTATATCCAAGAGATATAGTACTATGGTGAGATGGTATATTATACAATGAATAAACATACCTAATATATAAAAGTGAAACGAGCTAGCAAGCTACTGGAAGTATAATATACAATTCAAAGAACGTGATGAATGGAACATTAAGAACAAGAACTTGGAAGTTAAATTCTGTTACATACAACGTACAGTGGTACAAGGAATTTTAATTATTGAATTAAAAGTATCTTATTAAATTTTAAATACAACAAAGTGAGAAGATAGTGAAATTATCCTTGAAATTTGACAATTTCATTTATTTAATTACTTTTGATTTTAATTTCATTTAGTTGTGAATAATAGATTTTAATTGTTAGATTGTTGCTTTTAAGATTTTCTTTGTGATTGTGATACATTGTTATTTCTAGCTACTCACTGGATAATTTTCTTATGAAATTACTCACCCATTTACTGTAAAGCTGTCTTTTCAGCTTAGGTGTCATTATATATATATATATATATATATTAATTTCATTTAGTTGTGAATAATAGATTTTAATTATTGGATTGTTGCTTTTAAGATTTTCTTTGTGATTGTGATGCATTGTTATTTCTAACTACTCACTGGATAATTTTCCTATGAAATTACTCACCCTTTACTGTAAAGCTGTCTTTTAAGCTTAGGTGTCATTATATATATATATATATATATATATATATATATATAAAGAGATATACATATGTTTATGTATGGATATTGTTGAGAGTGAGTTTACCAACCAAATGATAACTATCTTTGGGACAACGCATGGGTTCAGAGGTGCCATTGGGGCGAATCCATGTGGTTGATAAGTATGCATATGAAATTATTGAGAAATGATGATATGAGAATCTTGAGTTGAAATGCTGAGTGTTATGATATTTGAATCATAGTGGTATATCCAAGAGATATAGTACTATGGTGAGATGGTATATTATACAATGAATAAACATACATAATATGTAAAAGTGAAACGAGCTAGCAAGCTACTGGATATATAATATACAATTCAAAGAACGTGATGAACGGAACATTAAGAATAAGAACTTGGAAGTTAAATTCCGTTATATACAACGTACAGTGGTACGAGGAATTTTAATTATTGAATTAAAAGTATCTTATTAAATTTTAAATACAACAAAGTGAGAAGATAGTGAAATTATCCTTGAAATTTGATAATTTTATTTATTTAATTACTTTTGATTTTAATTTCATTTAGTTGTGAATAATAGATTTTAATTGTTGGATTGTTGCTTTTAAAATTTTCTTTGTGATTATGATGCATTATTATTTCTAGCTACTCACTGGATAATTTTCCTATGAAATTACTCACCCCTTTACTGTAAAGCTGTCTTTTCAGCTTAGGTGTCATTATATATATATATTAAGGATATGTTTATTAAGGATATGGTCGTCCAATGGACCACCATGACTTATGAAGTCACGGAAGTCGAGACCTTGGTGAAGTATACTGTGTGTTATCACGTCGATGCTGACCTGACCTTTCGAGTCACTATCGAGCCTATAGGGGCATCGGCCCATTTGTCCGCCATCCAAGAGGAGCACCTAGACAGTATTTGTACCACTTTCAGGGTATTTTACGGGACCACCATGGACGTCCAGGTCACCCTGACCTAGGTATGATGTAAAGATAGAGAGTCTATATCCTTTTTGGTCTTTTTGCTGTATTACCAGACTATACCTTTAGAGCTTTTACTGGATACCTTTTTGGATTGTTAGGATGGGTGATCTGTGGTGGTATGGCTGGATGACTGTGGCTTTCCTCTACATGCACCGTCTTCCGGTCGGTTCAGGATCCGACCCCTAAGAGGGAGATGTCGGGGCATAGATATTGTTGTATTTTAAAGTTACTTTTATGGTATCTGGTACTCTCATTTATATATATGTGGATGTATGTATTTTAGAACAAGTTTGGATGGATGTTTATGATAAAGTGTGTGTGTGTGTATATATATATATATATTGACATATTTATGCTTAAGTATATCTCCTTGCCATCAGATTATGATTATAGAAATATTGAGGCTCATTGACATATTTATATTTTTTTTGAATTTGGTGGTATTATTATAGAAATAAATATATAAACAATTATATGTTGTTAAAAGATTCTTTCTGGTTAGATTTGATGTAATATCTCTCCTATCATTACTCTATTAGTTGAGTATACTAGTGGAGGTAATGATAGGTATGAGTGTTGCATTATTGTTGCTAGACAGTGGTTCCTTGGAGTAAGGCAGTAACCTAGAAGCTAAACTTAATAATGGCTCTATGTTGTTAGAGTTTGAAGGGTTCAATCAATTGTACTTGGGTCAATCAGCTATCATTTTATTGTTTGCTAGTATGGTTTAACTTTTACTAGGCCTTGTCTTATAATTCAATTTTCAATAATTTTTAGTTGACAAAGACTTTATTCACATGTATTTGTCTCTATGCCTTGTTATTCAATAGGGCTTCTATTTGTATTTTGGAGGTTTCTTTTTAATACAATTACTAGTTGTTCAAAAAAAAATTATAATTTAGAGGTTTGAATTATTCAATCAATTGTACTTGGGTCAATCAACTGTCATTTTAATTATTTACTAATATGGTTTAATTTTTACCAGGCCTGATTTTAGAATTCAATTTTAAGTAATTTCTAGTTAATAGAGACTACCCACATGTAATCATCTCTATGCCTAGTTATCCAATAGGGTTTTTATTTGTAATTTGGAGGTTTCTTCTTAATACAAGTACGAGTTATTCAAAAAAATTTATAATTCATAGGTATATATATTAAACCCACTCACTATGCAACAAAAATATAATTTAATACTAAGTTACCACAATTTAACAATTTGTAGTTTATGGAAAAAAACACTTGTACATATATTTATCTTGCTAAAAAAATTTAAAAAATTGGTAAAATTATGAAACTTTTCAAAGTGAATACATCATTTGTGTACTACAAATTTTATTGGTACCAAATTATTATAACTTAGTATCTGTAATGATACTAAAGTATCACTTATATATTCACATTTATAGAAAATAAAAATACATATATAATAATTTTTTTTTAGAAATAGGCACATTTTGTATGGTATATTGTATTTGTACTAAATTACCACAATTTGACATTTATAATGGCAGTAAAGCATCATTCATATATATTCATATTTTTACAAAAAAATAAAAACAAAATAAATTAATACCGATTTTTCGCAGAAATATGCATATTTCATATAATATATTTAATTGCTACCAAATTACCACAACTTAACTTTTATAGTGGTACTAAAGTACTACTCATGTTTATATACAAAACGTAAAATATAAAATAATAGTATTAGAATTTATGACGTGAACTCGATTAGAGGCTCGACAAGGTTGTAGTGCCACATTTTTGGTGGAAACGAATTTATAGATTTTTTCAGAAATTCATGGTGGAGCGAAGAAGTTGGAAGTTGAAGAAAATCTAGTTTGGAAAACAACACAGTTATGTCCATCTTTACACAACCATGTAGAAATTTGAGTGATCTATGAAGATTTGTCCAACAAGGAATATGGTCAAAAACATGCCCGTGTCTCCAACTGTGTTCACCTAGGTATTGTTTTGGCCAAATTGCAATTTTTTATTCAGAGGTGAACATGGGACAACACACGGTTGAGTTCTATACATGAGCCAAAATACGATTATAAAGCACATAGATTATGCGTTTTGTTTTTGGCCTATTTTTTTCCCATTCTTTTCTTCACTTTGGAGTATATATATAATTGTACCAAAATAGAGCTTTTGTAAGTATTTTGTTCTAGCCGTCCTAAACATTTTTGTATGCTCTTTTCAATAATACTGAATTTCTTCATCCTCTGCTTGTGGTTTTTTCCCACATTGAAGTTTTTTACATAAATTTTTGTGTGCTTTGTACTTTCTTTTATTTGCCCTTATTCAATTTTATGTTTATTTCACCATATACGTCTCTGCAAAAATAACACTTTTCATATAAATATGATTATTTAATATATTATATTTAATTTATATCAAATTAGAACTTGACTTTTTATGGTGGTACTGTACAAAAATATACATAAAAAAATAAAACAATAACATTTATTCATAGGAATATTTATATTTTGTATATTATATCTATTGATATCAAATTATTGCAACTTAACCTTCATAACTATACCAATATAATCTATATATATTTACATTTGTGAAAATTCAAAAATATAGAATCGTAAATTTAATTAATATAATTACTTTGATAATTTAAAATAATTATTAATTCATAAACACATTTTATGTTTATTGTTGATGAAATAGTTTCAAATTAATAATTCATAACCTATATTAAGTCAAATAAGTAATTTACTTATAAAACTAGTTACATTTTATTTATTATAAATTTTACATATATAATTAAATATATAATATAATTGTGATAAAGTCAAACCAATTCATTAGTTATTAAGAATATATTGAAAAATACACCATATCGAAACACCAATAAATTAATCTTAAAATCAAATTATTATAGTAGGTCCATGAGTCAAATCGGAACTCCACAATAGTGAACTCAAATGTGCTCATAATTTCAATCGAAGTTTAATATTTTTTTTATCATTTTATTATTTTTATTTCAAATGTAATAATATTAATAATTTGTAATATTGAGCATGATTATATAATTTTATTATTTATATAATTGATCAAGTCAAACTTCAGTATAAAGATTACTCAATCAAGTCAAGTAAAAGGCTTTAAAAAAATTTCACAACCTCAAGTCGAGATTAAAAGTTTTTTTTTTTTTTTTTTTGAGAAAAAGTCGAGATTAAAAGTTGGAATGTATTAACTTGACTTAGCATAGTTACACCCTATATTATATACATGAATTATAAAATCAACTATAATTTTTTATATTTACTTTAGAATATTTAATTATTAATAAAAATAAATTATCACTATTTAAATAAAATTTAAATAATGAATTAACTTTCCTATTACAAAAATTACTGTACATATTATTTTTATCTAATTGAAAGACAAAACATATATTCACAGAAACATAAAAGTTAATAAAAAAAGAATTCTTCTTTAGTTGTCGCATATTATTAAAATATTTTGATATATACTAAAAATTTTAAAAATTACAAATGTGTAACATTAATTTCACCGTGTTGTATTTCGAATTAGTTTCATATATAATAAAATGGTCAATATTTCTAAAATACAATATATTAGTTATTAGTTTAAGCTATTAGAATACTTCTTATTAGTTTAATTAGTATCCTCCATAGTTAGTGATTCGAATAATTTCTTTGTTAGTTTAATTAGTGTCCATATCAAATGTAACCGGCTGCTTCCAGTTATTTTAGTTTTAAAGCTCCTCTTTGCCACGTGGCAAAACATGTAGCTTCGGAGGGGTATTGATAATCCTTACCTTAGTACCGGGTAAATATAGCAGAGATCACCCAACTTTACTATTTGTCGCAATTTGGATAATGAACTTTAATTTGGCTCTTTTTATTAATCCAACTTTGGTTTTGTTTCAAAAATGGAACTACAAAGAATATTTAGTCTTTGTGCTTTTTCTTTAAAACCAATTTCATCCTTCTATCTTTTAATTTTTTCAAATTAGTCTAGAAAATAAACTAAACTAAAAAATTATTTTCCGTTTAGCTCTGATACCATTCAGATGAGTCTACTCTTACTAAGGCAAAAATACCGAGCTACTTAGGGATCTTTTTTTATTGATTATTGATAAGAATAAAATCTATATACCTAATAATTAAATTAATAACATATAATTTTCTAGTATATTCAATACAATCACAATATTGGCTATGATATTCAAAATGAGTATTAAATTCTTCACGACTATCTTCAAACAACCCTTATCTAAAACTTCTCAAACTATTATTATTAGACCAATCTAATAAATAAAGATTAAGAACAAGACTTTCAATAACAGAAGGAATAAAAAACGATTAATAGAATGAAAATAAAATTAAATAAATATAAAATTATCCTCATTTAGCAATCAAGTGGAATGGGATCTAAAGTTTCTATATTCCTTCAACTTTTCATACTCATTTAAGTATCGAGAGCTAGCAATAAGGTCCAAAGGTTCTATGTCTTAGAGTCAATTCTCTTAATTGCTCAAAATAATTTTCTATAGTGTTGTTCAATAATTTTAAGCAAGTGTTTAGAGAATTAAGTCAATCCATAATAGAATTTAATAATTCTATAATCAGATCCTTACTTATCCCGTGATCTAGGTAAAAGCAATCAGGATATGGGTAATTATTTGTTATACATACAAATGCATTAAGTTTGTTTAAACTGACAAACTTAACTCTTCATGTTAAATAATATAGCAATTATTCTAGAAGAAATACATACCTTCAATGAACAGGGTTCACTAACCTTCTGCAACAGCTTCATAGCAACTTTAGCAATGGTCTTACTGGTTGAAGGTTCTTCTATGCTATGGTTGCCTTCTCTCTATTTGTAATTCGAGTCTTATAAAAATCACTCATTTTTAATACTAATGTGAAGAATACAAGGTATATAGTAGCAAAAATATTCAGAGGTATAAAGAACTCTCGAATTTTATTTCTGCTCTCATTTTTAAAAAATTGAAGAGGTATATATAGAAAATACAACTTAGCTAGTGCCTTTAGTACTGTTTATTAGCCCAAAAAATAAAATAATTAAAGCGCACAAAATAATGGATAGCTTGTGTCTCTATTCTTATTTTCAGTTGTCTTTACATATAATAATTTATAGACATTTTATCTCTTCTTATCACAATGGAATCTACAGAGATAAGCCTTCTGCTACTAGCCTCTGAAATTAGAACACATCATATGTCTTTATTTTCTTAGTTGCTAACTACAGACCACACCTTAAGTATTCATGTTGAGGCTGACATCATGGATGACATTTTTAGTCACTCCATCTGATATGGACGTGACCAAGCTTAAAGATGGTGGTGGCATTTGCATTGGTGATAGCTTGGATGGGCTTGATAGAGAGGAGAGCAAGGAATCCAAAGTTGAAGTCAAAGATAAAGCTAAGGATCCATTAAGCATGCCACAAGGCCCAATTACAAGGTCAAGGTCCAAGAAGCTTCAAGAGGCCTTAATTGGCTATATGCAAGATTGAGCTAATCAAGGAAGTCCAATTGCTCATGTTAGGTCCAACCCATATGATGACACAACTAAGTGGGCTTTGTTTAATGTTTTATAAGTCCAAATACATGAAGACTAGTGTGGGCTTAGTATATGGGCTGAATTCTCTTGTTTGGTTCAAAACTATATTATTAACTATTAAGCCTTATGCTTGGTGGCTAAGTAGTTAGTTTCCTTTATTATTATTAGGGTTTTATGGTGTTAGACTATTATAAAAACCATGCCAAATTCGTTTTTGGGGCAGATGATAATT
>CATIWO010172739.1:0-26532 GCA_949673435.1 Macaranga tanarius
TCTTGACGAGGGTGAAGCTACAATTGGGAAACCTAGGGACCGGGATGATGATCTTGAGACAGTGCTTGTCGATCATCACAAGCAAGAATTTGAGGCTGCTGTGATCTTTGAAGAGCCTGCATGGGCCAAGGAGATGGAAAAGATGAGATCCTAGATGCAAATGTTGATAAGGGATAAGGGCATGGATGCATCGATGGACTACAGTGATATGGATTTTGTCAATCAAGAGCCTTTACTAAAAAAGTTCAAGTTTCCATATATGAAGAAGTATAAAGGCACAGAGGACTCACATTTGCATCTGAAGCAATTTATCACTTATATAAAAATAACTGAGCTCACTATATCTCAGATTGTGAAACAGTTTCCGCTATCCTTGGAGGGTGCACCAATTCGTTGGTATTATTCCTTAGAAACTTATATGCAAGCTAATTGGAAAGAATTGTGTGCTGCTTTTGTGAAGTAGTATGAGCTGAACTCTCAAATGGAGGTTTCATTGAAAGATTTGTAAAATATTAAGCAAAAGTTCAATGAGTCTTTTTCTGATTATCTGCCAGATGGAGGGGCAAACTGGCACAGATGAGACAGGGACTAACCGAGTCTGATCAGTTGATGATTACAATTGATGGATGCATTCCACCACTTGCTAGGAAGCTAAATGATATGGGGATCAGAAACTTTGAAGAACTCTACAAGTTTGGAGTTCAGAAGAAAGGTGATGTGGCCCAAGAGAAGAAATATTTTAGTGGGAGATCTGGAAATAAGGAAGGACCAAGCAGCAATGTCCAGATCATTGCTATTGAACGGCCTCAGAAATTCTCTAATCTTGGAAGACCCCTCTCAAAAGTTCTCAAAAAGCTCATCGAGAAAGGACTTCTTCACCCTTTACCACCTAGAACCCCGTTTCTCAATGCCAACCCAAAACTATTCTGTAAATACCACTAAATGATCGAATACGACACTGACCAATGCACTCGCCTTAAACATGACATCCAAGACCTTATCGACTCTGGGAAATTAGTTGACCTAAAAACTAGAAAGCCAAATACTCAAATAAACCCTCTACCAAATTACCGAAATACCCCACCTCCGAACCAACATGTCTTGATGATTAGCACTGGATTGACTGAGGAACAAGTGCTAAACTCTTTCATTGATCTTAAACCTAACCATGAACTTGCCCAACCTATTAAACCAAAAGTCACCAATAAAAGGGGTTTGTTCATAAACATGCTAGATATCTGGTCTTCCGATGATGAAAAAACCTAAGAAGGAATCGATGTCTGGGGAGGTGAAAGAGAATGGGTGGTCGAACCTATGGCATCAGTTGAGGAGAATATGAGGGAGAAAAAGGAAGAGCCAGTTAGAAAAGAAGAACCCAAAGTTGAGCCTAAGACTGAAGAAAAGGAAGAACCAAAGGAAGAGCTTCCGGAGGAGACAGTGTTCAGCATTTGGGAACTTTTGATGTAATCTAAAATTCATCGAGATGCTATGGTCCAAGTTCAATATGAGAGGAAAGTTTCTACTAGTACAACCCCTCAATAGTTAGTGAGTTCTTTAATGCAAAAGCCTGAGGGGGCAATTATTTTCACTAATGAGGATCTGCCATTGGAATGGAGAGATCATTACAGAGCATTGTTCATCAAGGCTGAAATTAAATGGAATATGACTTATTGTGTAATGGTTGACAATGGGTCAGCCATCAATGTATGTCCTTTGAAGATACCGCCGAGGTTTGGTTTGACTGTTTGCTGACCTACAACCTTCTGATGTGATAATCAAAGCTTATGATGATACCAAAAGATATGTGGAAGGTACATTCAGAACTCTGGTCAAGACTGGACCTATCGAAGCTTGGGTCACTCTTCATGTGATTGACATCCCGATTACTTTTGCTGTGTTGTTGGGAAGACCTTGGTTTCATCCTCTGGGTGGAGTTCCTTCTACTCTCCATCAAAAGATCAAATTCCCATATGAAGGGAATATAGTCACCATCACAGCTGAGTCTGAGGCGGCCATTGCAGCTCTGAAATTGGCTCATAAGGAAATTCCTCTAAATTCTGGTTTTGAGGTCTGCATGATTTATAAAGATTCCATAGAGGAAAATGTGTTGAATATGCTTAAAGGGATGAAGTTTATGCCTGGATTGGGATTAAGAAAGAACTAGTCTGGACCAGCTGAATTTATGGAAGCTAAGTTACAGATTTTAAAGTATGGGCTTGGTTATCATGGGGAAAAGGATGGACCCGATAGTGAAGAAAAGTGGTCACTTTGGGAGAGGTTCATCCGAGAGGGGAACTACAATCCCTATAAAGGTAAGCTTGAGCCTTTATTTTTAGAATGAAGAAAAGTCCCTGGGCATAAAATCTTTGTGGATTATCTGGGTCAGCAAAGCATGAATGAACCAATATTGGAAGAACCGATAGTGCATAAGGAAGTTGCTGCTGCTGCTGTGGAACTTACCACCAGCAAGAAGGATGCTACGGAGAAAGTTGTGGATGCTGTTGCTAAAAAGGACTCCAAAGGCAAAGGGATTACTACTGAGGGAGTAGAGATTGCTGCTAGAGATACTGGTGCTACTGTGGACTTAGAGACCTTTATCCATAACTCATTTATTGACACTTTTTCTGATAATTTTGATGTTTCCCTTGCTAGTCTGTTTGAACTTGATGATTTATTTTTCTTTAAAGTTGATGCAATGAAATCTGACTTTGCTTACTTGTGTGATGTCTTACCTAATAGTTATGCTTATTGTGATGATCATTTCATGCATATATTTGATATTAATTCTACGCAAACTGAAATATTTAATTTAGGCATAATTGAAAATCCTAAAAATAAAATAATTACTTCTGATCTTTCTCCTGATGAGAGTAAAAAAATGAAAAAAATATTAATAAAGAGACAGAAAGTATTTACTTGGGGTTATGAGGATATGCAGGGGATAGATCACGATATTATGGAACATGAGATCCCTACTTATCCTCACATCATACCAGTCAAATAAAAAAAAAGAAGGTTGAGACCAGAATGGGCCTTCCCGATCAAAGAAGAAGTCGAGAAATAGTGAAAGGTAGGATTCCTTGAGGTAGTTGATGACACAAAATGGCTTGCTAACATAGTGTTGGTACCAAAAAAAGATGAAAAAGTAAAAATGTATGTTGATTACCGGAACTTAAACAAAGCCTGCCCAAAAGATGATTTTTCCTTGCCTCACATTGATACACTAGTGGATAGTGCAGCCTCGAGCGCTATGTACTCCTTCATGGAGGGATTCTCAGGATATAATCAGATTGAGATGGCTGAAGTAGGGGTAATTTTGATCACTCCCCAAGGGTGAAATGATTCATATGGCGAAAAAGCTGAAATTTAAGGTGACCAATAATCAAGCTGAGTACGATGCGTGCATATTCGGATTATAAGCTTTGCAAAGTATAAGGGCAGAAGAGATCACAGTTTACGGGGACTTAATGTTAGTGGTAAAATAGGTCTCTAAAGAATGGGAAGTTAAAGAAGATAAACTAAGACTTTATGTGAATCATTTGGCCACTATTACTCTTTCATTTAGCCAGTGTAGATTTGTGTATTTGCCTCAAGATAAAAATCCAGTTGCAAATATTTTGGCTACATTAGCCTCAATATGGGAAAGTGGTATACGGGTTCCAGCTAAGCCCTTGATTATGGTAAAATCTAGGACTCCGTGTTATGAGGAAATGAGAGTAATATCGATAGGTCCACAGGAAAAGCCTTAGTTTTATGATTTGCAGAAGTATCTCGAGACTGGTTAATTTCATGAGGATGCGGATAAGAAAGAGAAGCTGTCTCTAAAGGTCTTATCTAGACAGTTTATCAGTCACAATGGTATGTTGTCTAAAAGAATGCCGACTAGAGTACACTTGCGATGTGTCGATAAAGAGGAGGCTCAGACAATTATGGAAACTATGCATATAGGTGTTTATGGGCCCCATATGAACGGAACGGTTTTGGCTAAGAAGATAACTCGATAGGGGTACTTCTAGTTGTCCATGGAATCCGATTGTGTCAAATTTATGAAGAAGTACTATAATTATCAAGCTTATGGGGATGTTAGTCATCTGCCCTCAATGGAACTTCAAGGGTTGACATCTCCATGGCCTTTTGTAGCTTGGGGGATTGACATAATCAGAGAAATAAGGCCGACTGCATCGAACAGACATCATTATATTATGGTGGTAGTGGATTACTTCTCCAAGTGGGTTGAAGCTGAGTCTTACACTTTAGTCGGGTCAAAGCAGATGGCGAGGTTTATAGAAAGAAATATAATATGCAGATATGGTTGCCACATCATATTGTGACCAATAATGGCGTTCAGTTTCAATCAGAAATCACTGCATTGCTCCAACACTATAAGATAGAGCATTACCGATCATATCCTTATCTTCCTCAGGCTAATGGTGCAGTTGAGGCCGCAAACAAGAACATCAAAAGAATCCTAGCTAAGATGGTAGAGAGTTACAAGGATTGGTCTGAATATTTACAGTTTGCATTATGGGGTTATCGGACAACCACAAGAACATCAACTAGGGTTACACCATATTCACTGGTATATGGGTGTGAGGCGGTATTGCCAATGGAAGTGAAAATCCAATCTTTAAGGGTTCTGTTAGAGACAAAGATTCCTGAGTATCAGTGGGTGGAAAGTAGGCTAGCACAGTTGACATTGTTGGATGTGAAGAGATTAAAAGCCATGTATCACATGCAACTTTATCAGAAGAGAATCTCCAAAGCTTATAATAAAAACATAAAGTCGGGAAAGATAAAGGAAGGTGATTTGGTATTGAAACACACGAAACCACTCCTTACTGATCCGAGGGAAAAGTTCAAGCCGAATTGGGAAGGACTTTACCTTGTGAAGAAGATATTCTCAAAGGGGGCAGCCATTTTGTCTGATATGAAAGGGAATGAGTTTAGAAATCCCATCAACTTAGATAAGCTCAATAAATACTTTTTGTAAAGTCTCGCTAAGGAGAAAACCTCAAAAAGAGGCTGTCTAGGCAAAAGTTAGAGTAAAAAAAAAATCCTGCTAGGTTGAAAATTTCGTAAAGGAGTGGCCTAGGCAAAAGTTAAGGATAAATAAAAGGAGAGAGAGAGTATAAAAATAGTTGGCTGGAAAACTTGTAAGGGCAAGCCATCAAACGATAGGAGAAATGTTAAAAGTAATTTGTATATACAATTGTGCTTAAATTAAATGAAGATGATTGCTTTTATTTCTATCAAATATTGCATTAAATGCTTATTATAATAGACCTAACTAAAAGGAAAGAAATCACATAAGACGAGTTGAGTTTGATTAAGTTGTTAAGACTAAAAAGAAAATAAATCTAAGTCCTTTTTTTTCTCATTTTTTGCATACTAATCCTCAATAAATCCCTAGTCTTTTGATGCATAATAAATTCATCATGTTCTGTCTATTAATAGATCCTAAAAATCTATCCCTACCCATGCTAATCTTTAGTCCTGCAGTCTAATTCTGTTCAGGCTCTGTCTCTTCATTATCCTCCTTATCTTTGCCAGCAACCTCATCCTTGACATTCTCCTTATAATCAGCCATATCATCCTCGACATCCTAGACGCCAAGATATAGGGAATAATCTACAGCAGAAGCAGCTCTGTCATCTGCCTCCAAGTCATCCTCGTCTCCACTCCCAACTTGGAGGTCAGCCAGCTGTCGCTCAAGTGAAACAATCCAAGAGTCCAAGCCTGTACAATGCGCCTGTCTAGATAGAAGAAAGAAGCAAGTAAGTAAACATTATTAAAGCACGCGTACATGTAGAATAGGATTAATAGCATACCCTCCACTCCTCTGAGATCTGAAACATGAGATCCTGCTGGACTTCTAGTAAGCCATATTTATGTTCACCCTACTCTTTAGAAGTCTGCAAGTACCAGGATTCAAAATCGAACCTCAGGGTTCAAAAATTGAATCTTATGATTCAAAATCGAACCTCAGGGTTCAAAAATCGAATCTCAGGATTCAAAATCGAACCTCAGGGTTCAATAATCGAATCTCAGGATTCAAAATTGAATCTCAAGGTTTAAAAAATTGAATCTCAGGATTCAAAATCAAACCTCAAGGTTCAAAAATCAAATCTCAGGATTCAAAATCGAACCTCAGGGTTCAAAACTCGAACCTCCGGGTTCAAAACTAGAGCCTCCGGGTTTAAAACTCAAATCTCCAAATTTAAACAATTCAGAATCGAGCCTCTAGGTTCAAAACTTGAGCCTCCGGGTTCAAAACTCAAGCCTCCGGGTTCAAAGCTCGAACCTCCGGGTTCAAAACTCGAATATCCAGATTCATACATTTCAAAATTGAACGTCTGGGTTCAAAGCTCGAACCTCCGGGTTCAAAACTCGAACCTCTGGGTTCAAAACTCGAATCTCCGGATTCACACATTTCAGAATTGAACCTCTAGGTTCAAAGCTCGAACCTCCGGGTTCAAAGCTCGAACCTCCAGGTTCAAAACTCGAACCTCAGGTTCAAAACTCGAATCTCCGGATTCACACATTTCAGAATCGAACCTCCGGGTTCAAAACTCGAATCTTCAGATTCACACATTTCAGAATCGAACCTCCGGGTTTAAAACTCGAACCTCCGAATTCAAAATTTGAATCTCCAGATTCAACAGTATCCTTTTATTTTGTTACATGCATGTTATTTTTTGAAAAATTGAATTTAAAATTTGCATTTTAACGGTTTTCCAAAAACTAATGGGGCAAACTGTAGACACATGGTTCAGCTTGGCCTACAAGAAAGCCCAATGATCAAGATTAAGACAAGGGATCCATCAAAAATTGGGAAGGACCAATCTTTCATGAAGGAAGCCCAACCCATAATTTTTTTAATCTAATCTTAATGATAGATAAGGGATAATAGGTGATAAAAAAAATTAGTGAAAGATAATTAAAATGAGATTGATTTATAGTAAAACACTAATAGATGAAAGAGGGGATTGTGGATAAAAGCCAGGAGGAGAAAAAAAAGGGGGAGAGGAACGTAAAGAATAAAAAAAAACAACGGCAATTTTCTGGGAAAAGGGCAAGGGCTTCTGAATGAAAGGAGAAAGTCTAACTCTATATTGGTGTACCTTACAGCCATTAACAATCTTCTGAGGGCAAATCACTTTATATCAGTAATTTCTAAACCTTCAATTTCTTTTTATTTTTTTAAATGCATGATTGAAAATTGATGATTTGATTGCATGATCTTAAAATTGTACATTATTTATATCATATGATATATGCTATCTTGTATGGATAAATAATTATTTTAATTTTAATGTTGTAGTTGCCCGAGTTTTGTGGTACTTTAATTAATTTTTAGACCTGATTTTGTTAATTATTTATTATTTTTATTTGAGTATTTGATTTGATTTTTGTGCTTTAATTTCGTGTTTGTACATCCATTTAGTAGTAAATTATCATTATGTGATTATTATTTATTTATTTGTTTACTTATATATATATATATTAAAAAAAACGGCAACAGTGCCTTGATTGCATTGTTGCCGTTCACTTTCAACATTTTTTTTTATTCGGCAGATGGGCCTGATGGCCCATCGGCCATCGTTTTTATTTGAGAATATTAACAGTGCATGGCACTGTTGTTGACGTAAATTTATTTTTTTAAAATTTTTTTAGTTGATTATTATTTATTTTGTTGGCTTGCTTATTTTTGTGTATTTTTTATTTAATTAATTAATGGTGATTTTAGTTACTAGACATGTATGATTTAAATTTTAATTAAACATTTATTGTTAATATAATTAGGTTATTTGTTTGTGTAAATTATTTTTTTTATTAATTTTAGATTTAATTTTATTTTGATTAATCTAGCTAGAATTGAATTTTGCACTAACTTTATTATATTTTTTTGGATTATTTACTTTTTGGAATATTTAACTCTTAATTTGTGTTGCAGCCCAAACATTGAATAGCCCACGGGCTATTAAATTTATTTTTGGATTTTTTAGTTTATTTTTATTGTATTTTATTTATTTTTATTTTATTCTGCATGTAAAAAGGTTGTAACTCATTTTTCTTCCCTCCTTTCT
Source organism: Macaranga tanarius (assembly GCA_949673435.1). Lineage (NCBI taxonomy): Eukaryota > Viridiplantae > Streptophyta > Magnoliopsida > Malpighiales > Euphorbiaceae > Macaranga > Macaranga tanarius. Next base: position 8,088 of record CATIWO010172739.1, read on the forward strand.
TTGTGTGTGCTTTTAATTTTGATTGTTTTATTTTTATTATTTTTGGATTATTGTTAAATGGTGTGGATGTATGGATCAGACCAAAATTGCATGGAATTAGACTAATTAACAATTTGGGCTAAAACTAAAATTTGGAAATTGATTGAGGCCCATTTGCATGTAATTAAAGGGATAATTAAATAATTAAAAATAATAAAATACAAAACACAAACGGAGGCCGATCGCAAGGTCAGGTGGGCCATTCAAAAGCCCATACCTAGTTTCCGGACCCAATATCTGAGGACGACTGCTGGGCTTCATCCATGGAATCCAGTTGCTGTAAAAGTGTTCCCGGATTTCACCCGGATGGCGACTTCATTCTCCAACCTAAGCCTATTAAGGCCCAAAGTTGTATTCCTAGTTGGCCCTGAGCCCGCACAGTGCCGTAATCGCCAAACACTTGGGCGCACGCTAAACCTCGCCGCCTACAATTATCTAAAATGATGCCACAATTCTTGAACTCTATTTTTATTTTTCAAAAAGAAATTAAACCACCAAAAAATCCCAATGCAACTCTCAAAAAAAAAAAAAAACGATGATGAAAAAGGTGAAAAAAAAAAAGTTGATAGATACACACATTACATTGTGCAACTTCTTGGGTTAACAATAAAAGCGGGACAAAAAAAAGAAACGAAGAGAAAAAAAAAAGGGGCACAAACCCAAAGAGGGGGGTTAGAGTTTATACAATACTCAAGATCTTGAAATTGTTCCATTTAGGACTAAGCACACGTCGGAGTAGTCTGAAGAAAATAAATTTTTTGGACCTAATCCAAATATCGGAGAATTTAAAAATCAATTCTCTGGATCCGATTCCGAAAATTTAAATTTTTGTTCCGAAATCGAAGTAATTCGGGACGGAAATTCGGAGCAAATAGAGAATCCAAGTCGGTCCAGAGCGAAACCAAAGTTAAAATATTATAGTATTTTTTATTATTTACAAATTTATATTTAAACCATTGAAAATTTCAAAACTTGTTATAAAACCACATAACACATATAATATGAAATTAAAAAATAATCTATTAAAAAAAATAGAAAATGAAGTTGTCACAAGACTCGTAGTACTAGCATTCCAATCCATAAAATTTTTACTAAAATTATATAATTTAATTTTTAGTTTATATATTTGAAATTATATTTAATAAATTAATAATAACTATATATATTTTTTATTACATTATATTTAATATATTATATCTAATAAATGGTTCTATCTTTTTTTATAAATTTTATTTTAAAGTTTTGTTTTAATATTTATAATTTAATAGTGTTATATTTTGAATATATAAAATAAGATTATTAAAATTTGAATATATAAGATAAGATGATTATAATAGTACTAGCTTTTTTATAAATTTTACTATTAAAATTTTATTTTATAATTTAAACATGTATTGAAAATTAAATTAAATTGATGAGTATATTTATTTTATTTCAAACAATCAATTAGAATTTAAAATCTCAAATATTATATGTTAAGTTAGCACTTAAATTTAATAGTAGATTGTCTAAAATAAATTATTTGAGTATAATTAATTACTAAAATGATACTAAATTTTATTTGTAATACATAGTTTTAAATTTCTAAACTTTTTTTGGGCAATTCTAGATTTCTAATTTTATCAATTATTAATTATTAATTTTATAATACATCATAAAAAAATAAATATAATAACTATTAGTAAAATTATTGAGATATATATTTTCACATGCAAAAAAGAGATGCTGAATATGAAAATGAATTCTTAATTTAGTTCATTTTTTTCATTTAAAAAGTTTCAGTTTATTAAAATATTCAATTTATGTCTATCTCACTTTCATTTCTAAAAATTGTATTTCATACCTAAATTTGATCAAAATTTGGAGTGATTTGGTCTTAAAATAGAAGTTTTGGACTAATTTATTGAAATAGTTCAAATTCAGTTCGTTTGCTCTCTTAACACAACTTTAGGGGGTACATTGACTCTTTGTTCCAATTGTAATTTTTTAATGCAAAAAATATCAATTAGAACCTGAAATTGGATCTCTTTTCACTTTTACCCTCTCTCACTCATATATAACATTTTTCATCCACACATTACTGTCAGTGATGGCTAAATATGCCAATATAGTACTAAAAAAAAAAGAAATTTGTGATTGGGTATGGTGACAATGGATGAGACTTTTTTCTATTAAGATTTTTGTATGATTTGTTTGATAGATGACGTCAAAATATTTATTCTAAAGATACATCTAACAAATCAAAATTTATTTTATTTCATAAAAGAGAAAGATTGTGTTTATCGTATAAATCTCCCCGCTGCAACCAAATCGCCGCCGCTGCCTTATTCTCCTCCTGCAATTCACTTTTGTATTTCTCTACTTCTTGTTCTACATCGTCGATTTATTGCTTATCCTGTTACTTCTTTTTTTCTACCTTATTTTTTTTAATGGATTTATTGGTAATGGTTTGTTAGTCTTCCACTCTCCAATCTTTCTTCTTCTGGGCTAGCTACTTGTAAATTTAGATATATGATGCACCGAAATTTCTACTAACAGACATTTTCATATTTTGAAAACGTATTTGTATTAGAAATTTCAAAAAATTCATCAAAAATGTTTTCGAGACCATTTTTGCAAATTTCAAAAATTAGGTAACACGCAACTAACTTAGAAAGTATATTATTTTAGTTTTTTTTAATAAGAAAAAAGAAAAATTAAAAAATAATTTTATATTTTTTTTAACTAAAAAAAAACTTTATAATTATAGTATTAATTGATAGTAATAAATAAAATTTTAAATATTTGTATGTAAAATTTATTTGTATATATATTTATATATTTTTAATATTTATTTAGATACCTCTATATTTTTAATATTTATACATTTTCCTATGTTTCTATTTTCTATATTTTTTAGAAATATCATTTTGTCATATCCGTTTTCCCATTTCCATTTCCATTTCCGTACTACATAGATTTAGACCAAAAAAGTTTTTTACCCAAAAAAATCATCATAAAATAAAAATTGCAAACAAACAAAAGAAAAAGAAAAGAATGAATTTTTGCATTTTAGAAACAAGAAAAATTATAGAGACCAAGGATCAAACCCCCATCCCCCTTGGTTTTCCTCTTTGTGGTGTTAGAAATTAACCACTTCAACCATATGTGTAAAAAAAGAAACAAGAAAAGTTTAGTTACTTTAACTTTAGAGAAGTTTCCTCCCTCCATGGTACCTTAATTAACTTTTAATTTTTTTTTCCAACAGTTAAAGAGTTGTAACAGTCAGAGAAAAGTTTTGGTTAAGGGAGAAGGTAAGAATGAAAAAAATTAAGTGTTAGGATCTAATTTATATTTTTATATTAGTAAATTACAATTTAACAAAGCAGGCAAATAGATAATGTAACGTTAGTTAAATGAGGGGCTTAACAACTTTATTTTTAAAATTTTTGTGTTTAAAAATGAGCCAAGAAATTTTTAGTTGCTAATTTGCTCCTCGCTATAAACGATTAAGGTAAAAACGTACATTTTTCCACATGAAAGCGTCGACTTATTTCCAAAACATACCTTCACAATTCATAAGGATGTACAGAAGTCTAATAATAAATTTGAAGCTATTCAAAAATAATTTTTTTTAAAAATTAAAATTAATATTTCAGTTGAGTTTGAATTTTATAATATTTGATTTAATAATTTAATTAAATTGAACTGAATTTATGTATATTTACTATTAAATTTTTAAATTTTAATATAATTATATAAATATTTCATCAAATTGAATCTAACTCCAGTTTTAATATTTTACCTCAGTAACTAAATTAGATTTTCTTTAGATGTTAAACTCTACTGTTTCCATAACTTTTTTTTTTCATAATATTTTTTGTCTTTTTAATCTGATTTTTTTAACGACAATCTTAAAACGAGTTTTTTTTTTTTTTGGTAAGCTTTTCTTTTGTAAAACATACATTTTTCTGCATACATTTTTTATAATGAGTAATGACTCTCTGATGTTAATGCAACAATTATAAACATAGAACATAATGTTTCTTGCGAATTGCTCAAATGACAAAAGGACCACTGAATTGGTTGTAGCATATATGTTAATAGTGCTGTTGTTAATCAACAAGAAAATGCTATTGCAATCGTTTCAATGCAATTACTGAAATGTTTTGAAGGTCACATATATCTCAGATATTCATCAAAGAATTAAAGTTAAAACTTTAATTTCCTTTACAAGGAAGGTTCCAAGAAGGTTAGGTCCGACCAATAATATTGAAAATTTTTTACGTAAAATGATCAATAATTAAATAAATAAATAAATAATTAGAGACAAGTCTTAAACATAATCTTCTAATAATGGTGCAAACTGCAATTTCTTTTCTCCAATTCAAAGACTTTTTGAAAAGTGCTAATAATTCTATCATCATCATCATCATGGCAACAATCAAAATTTTACCTTTTCCCTTATCTTTTTTTTTTTTTTTTTATCGCCATTTTTTTTTCATCTGCTTCTCTCAAGAAAAATGCAATTGTTATCATGAATTTATTTGCCATTAGCTGAAAAAAAAATTAATTTCTCTTTTAATAACAATAGTTTAGTTAATTAAAAAATTATTATTTTTCTTATTAATCTTCATTTTTATTTTCAAAAATACTTGCTTTATGATTCATTAGCATATAAGAAAGAAAAAAGGTAGATGATGTGATACTTTTTGGTGACTGTGTTTTGCTTGAAATTAACATTTTTATTTTTTTGCTGTTCAAAATGGAATTTGAGGAGATGGTGCAAAATAATCCTTCATGGAAAATGTTCAATAATGGGCCTACAAGGCTTTATGCAAACAAACTTATCATTACCCATTTTTCACTATATTTTGGGCTTGATGATCATTATCCATTTTTTACTATATTTTGGGCTTGATGGGCTTATTATTGGCCTTTGCTCGAACTTCCCGCTCAAATACAATGTTCGCGTCCTAGTTTCTATGAAAATACATTAAAAAAAAATTCCTTATTTAAAAATTCATCTCATTTACATTTTGTACATTTATTTTTGATATCTGACTAAATATTCCTAACTTAAAGAACTCAAAAAATACATCCTCATTGTTGACTAAAGGTTATAACCTCAATTTTGATAATAACATAATATTAATAAAAATTGGGTGCTAATTTATTTTAAGTAATTTGTGAAAGAAAAAGGGACATTGAAGTTCAAAGCAACATGTTGATCAAGTCTAAAGACCACAATTCAACAAATTCAAGTCCATGAAGAGTGCTCAAGCCCAAGTAGAGATTTGAATGGTAATTCGATCATTAAAAAATTATTGTGAGGATAGTTGAGTCAAGTTACTTTTCTTGGGAGCTCAATTGTTTTGTCTTGTTGTGCCAAATCTGCATAAAGTCATTTAAAAAATAAAAAATATTTTCTACCATTACCAAAAATGTCTTCATGCATAATTTTAAATTGTTTGGTAAAAGATTTTGGTGGGAAAGTTGTTTTCTTGAGTGGACCAATGTCCACAACTTATTATGTGTCAAGAAAGAGAAAACTTTGCTTTCTCGGGTACCAAAGTTACATTGCACTAAAATGGCAAAAATGTCATATGTGAACAAAAAGCAAACTGCTGTGCATAACCAGTTTTAGAAAGTTGACTCTGATCTACAGCAGGAGCCTGATTTGTTGTCTAAAACTAATCTGCATAGTTTTTGGAGACAAAAAGAATTTATTGCTCTTTACATGCTTAGTAAATCATATGTTTGCATCTTTTAAATTGCACATCATTACATCTGAAAATTAGAGCAACCATTGAAGACATATAAATTCATCTTTTTCTCATTTGCTCACTCTAAAGTGTGTGTGAGAGAGCAAAGATTGAGAGAGTTTTTCAAAGCTGCTAGAGTTCTTCTTCTTCTCTCAAAAATCTGGTTGCTAGTGCTGCACTTTCATATTTTAAAAAAATCATCTTTGAGCTTCCTTGATAGTCATCTTCTCTCTACTTATCCATAGGCTTTATATGTATCATATTTGCTTGAGTGAGAGAGACAAACACACATCTTCATCTTGTTCTTAAAACGCTGAAAGCATCATTTAAGGGGAAATGGATGTATAGTTACTGCAGCTAATTAAAACCAGTTTGTAAAATTACTAGATCTAGATAAAACCAGTATTGTATACAGTTTGCTGGAGCTATTTGGGAAAGACTAGCTGGGATTAGTTGCTGGAGCTAGAAAACCAGTATGGGTAGCAGCTTAGGAAAAGGGTAGTACTAAGACTGTAAATGGTTTGTCTCTTACCGGTTGAAAAGAGATTACTTTAACTAGTGAAAAATCTCAAGGGTGAGTCATTGGGGAGTGAATGTAGGCACGTCGAGTCGAACCACGATAAAATTTTATGTGTGTTGATTTCTCCTTCATCTCTTTATTTTCTCTTGTGATGTTATGGTGTGTGCAAAAATGGATTAACTTAGTTAACTTACTTTCATTTTGTGTTTGATTTAAGCCGGTTCATAAAATTAGGCTTCTTGTACTTAAAACTGTGTTCACAAGGCCTTTAAATCTGTACTTAATTTTTAGCATTCGATTTTCAGTTTGAGTTTATAAAATTAGCTTTTGTTTTCAAAATAGTTTGAAAAGCTCAATTCACCCCCCCTCTTAAGCAGCCTAATGGACTTTACAATTGGTATCAGAGTGGGTTTATCCTGCTAATAGATCCATATGGCTGCTAGCTCGAGTGCTGTTCCTTGTGCCTTCGGGCTTCCCGACGGAAACTCTATTTTTAGACTACCTCTTTTCATTGGAACTAATTATGATTGCTGAAAAAATAGCATGAAAAATTTTATTCAGGCTGTTGACATTGAATGCTGGAAAATTATTCTTAGAGGACCTACTATTCCTATTAAGAAAGATGCTGAGGGTAATGAAATTCTAATTCCTAAGTCAGAATATTCTGAAGCTCATGAAAATTAGTCCAGCTAAATGCTGAAGCTCTTAACATGCTTCATTGTGCTCTTGATGTGAATGAATATAATAGGATCTCAACATGTACTTCAGCCAAACAGATGCAGGATAAACTTGAAATAACCTATGAGGGAACTAATCAAGTCAAGGAGTCTAAAATTAATCTACTGTGGAGAGATTACGAGCTATTTTTCATGAAACCTGATGACACTATTTATTCAATGAACACCCGATTTAGTGATATTGTCAACTCACTCAAGAACTTTGGAAGAAATCTCACAAATGAAGAAATAGTGAAGAAAATCCTCAGATCTCTACCTGAGAAATAGGAAACTAAAGTGACTATTCTCTGTGAAGCTAAAGACCTGTGAAACTATTCCTATGACGAGCTAATCGGGTCTCTTCTTACTCATGAGATGATGATGAAAGGCAAGTTTAAGGACACCTCTGCAGAGAAGAAAAAAAGAGGATACATCACTTTAAAGATAGAATCAAGCTCAGAAAACTCAACAACCTCCAACGATGAAGAAGTGGCACTAATCACAAGAAGATTCAAGAAGATGTTCAAGAAAGGTGGAAGGACATACCAGAAGAATATGAAGAGAATGCTCAAGCCGAACTCAAACTACCTGATCAAAAAGGAGACCACAGAAATCATTTACTTCGAATATAATAAACCAGGACATTTGAGAGCTAATTGTCCTAAGCTGAAAAAGATAATAAAGAAAGAGAAGCTCAAGAAAGCAATGGTTGCTACTTGGAGTGACAGTGATGAATCCAGCTCATGTGATAAGGAGCACGATGGAAAGGAAGTCGTAAATCTATGCTTGATGGTAAAGGAGGATAAAGAGATTGGTGAATCTCAAGCTAATACAGAAACTGAAGCTGATCTGAGTACCAAATAAACTCATGAGGTAAATTCTTCTAAACCCATCTCCTATGATGAACTTGAGTGTGCCTTTGGTGAACCGTATAAAAAATTTAGAGCCTTGACCAAAAAGTATAGTTCACTTAAAAAAGAGCTCAAGAATGTGAAATCTAGAAAAGAAACTTGCTTATGTGATATTTCTGAAGCTGAACTTAATAAACTTAAAGAGAAAGAAATGCATGCATAAAATCTCTATACTGAAGCATCTAAGAAACTAGACTATGCTATTTCTCATCTGATTCCTTGAAAAAGGAACTTGAAACTACCTTTGATGTAAATCTTGTTCTCTTACAAGAGAATGAAGAGCTACAAAAAAGAGTAGATGGTCTAACTAAAGACCTTAAGAAACTCACAAAGGGAAAATAAAATCTTGATGCACTCTTAGGCAATCAACTCTTTGCAAATGGAAGACAAAGGTTAGGATATAAGAATATTGCTAAAACTAAGAAGTATGAAAACTACTTTGTTAAAGCATCATCTTCATCATACTCTCATGCTACATGTTTCTATTGCAATCATTCTGGTCACATTGTGAAATTTTGTGCTTACAAGAAAAAATTTTCTAAAGCTAATTTTGTCTGGACACTAAAAGGAACTAGGCAAATTTTTGAAACTAACCTGACAGGACCCAAACTAGTTTGGGTACCTAAAAATAAGTAATCTGATTGCAAGTATGCCTAAGGAGCATAGATGCACATAACAAATAGTATATGGATAGTGCTTGCTCTAAGTACATGACTGGTGATAGGACAAATTTCACCCAATTGAAAATACAAAATAGAGGAACAGTTAGCTTTGGAGATGATAGCAAAACTAAAATTGTGGGACTTGGAATAATTGGCACAAATCCATCAATTAAAGAGGTATCTTTAGTTTCTGGTTTAAAGTTCAATCTTATGAGTGTAAGTCAACTGTGTGACAAGAATAATAGAGTCATCTTTGAACCCACACATTGTGAAGTTCAAAGCTTGTATGATAATCAAACTCTTTTTGTTGGAAATAGAGTTAAAAATGTCTACTTAGTTGACTTTGAGAAATTAGATCATGCTAGCAATTGATGAGTGTGAAAGATACATATTTTGAGAACTCTATTTTATTGCATATTAAGTTTAGAAATGCATGTTTAGTTAGTTTTTAGTTAATTTAGTTAGTTGTGTTATTTTAATTTAATTTAAGTGCTTTTATGTTAAATAGGTAATTTTTATTTAGTTTTTGGTTGTAGGATGCATTTGAGAGGAGATGGAGATAGTACTTGAAGATAAGATAAGATTGAAGCTTAAAGTTAGAAGGTTATCCTTGCATCAGGGCACATGGCCGTGCACTTGCTCATGTCTAAGTTGCATGCCCATGCGCTTGCCCATGCCTGAATTGAAGAAAAGTAAGTTATAAAGCACATGCCCATGCGCACGACCATACCTGATTACAAGAATTCAGAGTTATTTTAATGCATGGGCGTGTCCATTTATTGCGTACCCGTGCATGATGATGTGGCAGCCAATCAAAAGTGAATTTTAAACTAGAGTTTGAATAGATAGAAGCTCATCTTTTAAGCTTTTGATTAGATAGAGTTTGGGAAAGTTTAAATGACCTTTTTCACTAGGAAACTAGGTCCTTTAAATAGAACCATCTGTTTTTCATTAAAGGAGTTCTTTGTTTTTTTATTTTAGTTCTAGTTTTGGTTTTCTATTCTCCTGGTATTTCAGAATACATTTTCATTTTGGTTTGCTTAGTTCATAGTAAAGGAGATACTTGGCTTGAAGTTAGAAGAGCAAAGCCTCCTTACATCATTTGGAAGGGGATTTTTTTGTATCACTCTTTTATTTATTCATTATTATATTCAGAATGGTTTTCATTTTTTCTTTGTTTTCTTTTATTTTTAACATGAGTGGCTGGATCCTTTTTAGGGTTTTGTATTCTGAATTGACCATATGCTTATTGTGCTTATTGTTAGGTTACTATATCTGAATTCATTAGTTGTTGTTGTGCTTAATGTCATTTTAGGACTGATCACCGTAAGATTGAATTGATACTATAGGCTTAATCAAGAGATAGATTATGTAGGATTAGGCAATGACCTATTGATTGCTTAATTAGTTGAGAGACTGTTAAGTGATTACTATTGATTAAAAGGTTGTGTTTAAAATTGGATATAAAAGGCATTAGGTTAGTGAGAGCCTGTAAACTTAGTGTTAACTAATCTCCAATTAATTATAGGTTTATTTGAGAGAAAAATCTATAGTTTCTAAGATTCCTTCAAAATGAATTAGAAATAGTTAAACTTAGTTAGTTAATCAATCTTTTGAAATGGTCCAATTGAGAATAAGAACCCTAACTTTTAATATTTATTTGAATTTGAATTTTATTTTAGTTTGATTTGGTTTCAGTTTTTAAAGAATCTAAACTCTATTTCGGTGTCTAAACAAACGAACATAGTTGGTATTTCAGTATTCAATTTACAATCTTTGTAGGACTTTATCTTTATTACTACTTGATACGATTCTGTGCACTTGCAGATTTTGTACACATCAAGTTTTTGGCGCCGTTACTGGAAATTGATAGAATTGATATTGTTAAGAAAATTATGTTGCTTGATTTAGACATTATTTTTAATTTTGGTATTAGAAATTTATGTTGGTTGATGCACATCATACGAAGTGCCAGAAAACAAGGACTTATGTTGATACCACTTAATTTGGAGTTAGAAAAGATAATTCGTGAGAAAAAGAAACAAACAATCATATCAAGACAATCACCAAGCAAAATGGACTTAAAGAATGACCTACTGAGGCAACAAGTTCTTTAAAATCCTTAGAATGGTCAGAGAACCATGCGAGATTTTATGAGTTCTAGTGTGCAAGGTGATCAGATACCAATTATAAGGCTGGCGGTAGTAGCAAACAACTTTGAAATCAAGCCGACAATGATCCAAATAATCCAAAATTCACCATTCAATGGGCTACCACATGAGGATCCATTTGGTCATATGTCTAGATTCTTGGAGTATTGTTCTACCTTCAAGATGCATGGAGTACAGCCTGATGTAATCCGGTTGATTCTCTTTCCATTTTCTCTTATAGATAGAGCAAAAAGATGATTTACAAGCTTGCCACCCAACTCCATCAACACTTGGCAAGAGCTTTACATAGCCTTTTTCAACAAATACTTACCGCCTGCAAAGGTATTAAGAATCAGAAATGAGATTTACTCTTTCTTTCAAAGAGATGATGAAATATTCTACGAGTGTTGGAAAAGATTCAAAGAGCTTCAGAAGCAGTGTCCACCTCAATTGATTCCCACATGGGATTTGGTGCAATCATTTTACAAAGGAGTCAATCATGCAGTTAGAGTTAACATTGATGCAGCACCTGGAGGTACTATCATATCAAGACACTAGAAGATGCCTTGGATCTCTTTAAAGAAATGGCCAATACACAAAGTTTATGGTCTAATGAGAGGACCATTATAAAGAAGGCTGGAGCAATAGAAGTGGACAATTTTACCATGTTGAACGCAAAGCTTGATGCTCTGATAAAAAGGATGGACAAAGTGAATGTGAATGCAGTATCTACATTGTCTTCCTCATGTGAACTATGTCGAGGAGGTCATCCTACCATAGAATGTCAAATGATGCAAGGAATGGCTACAGAGGGAGTCAACTACGTGGGTAACTTCAAAGGACCTCAAAACCAAGTTTATGGCAATACCTACAATCCAAGTTGGAGGAATTGATGTGTGTAAATCTGCAAACATACAGAATTGTAACTAGTAGTAATAAAATATCATCTCACAGAGATTGGAAAATTGAATACTGAAATAATCACTATGTTTGTTTATTTAGACAACGAAATAGAGTTTGGATTCTTTAAAAACTAACACTAAGTCAAAATAAAGAAAAACTCAAATTTAATCAAAGTTTAAAATCTAGGATTCTTATTCTTAAATTGACAATTGCAAAAGATTGATTAACTAACTAGGTTTACTTAATCCTAATTCATTTTGAAGGGATCTTAGGAATCATATATTTTCCTCTCAGATAAACCTATGATTAATTGGAGATTAATTAACACTAAGTTAACCGGCTCTCACCAACCTAATGTCTTTTAATTCCAATTTTAAACACAACCTTTAATCAATATTGATCCACTTAATTGTCTCTCAACTAACTAAGCAATCAATAGAATATTGCCATTTCCTACAAAACCTATCTCTCGATTAAGCCTATAGTGTCGATTCAATCTTAGGTTGGCCAGGCCCAAAATGACATTAAGCACAATAATAACCAATGAATTAAAACTAACAACCTAACAATAATCAAAATAAGCACATGGTTAATTCAGAATAAGAACCCTAAAAAGGAATCTAGCCACTCATATTAAAAAGAAAAGAAAGAGATGAAGAAATGAAGAAAACAATTCCAATCATAATGAATAATAAGAAAAGTTATCAAGAGAACTCCCTTCACCAAGGTGTAGAGAAAGCTTCTCCTTCAATCTTCAAAACCAAATCCTATTCTAATATGAGCATAAATAATAACAAAAGCAAACAATAGAACTAGAACTAAACTAGGAACAACTTAAAGAAAATGGGAATAACCCAAAAAAAATAAGAACAACTCATAAATGAACATGAAATAGTCCTATTTATATACCTAAAGACCTAGTGAAAAAGGTAATCTAACCCCTCACAAACTCTATCTAATCAAAAGATAAGAGATAAGTCCTTATCTATATAATCTTCAGCTGAAAATTATCACTTCGTGGGCTGTCACATAAAGCTGGCATGGGTGCGCCAAAAAGTGGCATGGCTGCGTAAGACACACACTATTGCTGAGCTCTGTGAGTGGCACGGCCGTGCTCGATTTTGGCATGGCCGTGCCACCTGTAGCATGGCCAAACATCACTTTAAACAAGGCCAAACACGGCCACGTTCATCCCCAACGTAGATAAGGCTTTATCTTGAGTCTTTAGCCTATCCAAACTTCAAGGATTGATCCAATCTTCATCCAAATGTATCCTACAAAACAAAATATAAAAGAAATTATCTAAAAAGAAGTAAATCCTACTAATTAAAACAAAATAACTAAACTAACTAAATTAACTAAAAACTAACTAACTAATTGAACTAATAAGCTTAAGATGCAATAAAATAGAGTGCTTAAAATATGTGTTTTTCACACTCATCAAGAAGATATGCAAATTCAATATCCCCATTTATTTTCACTCATAGGTATGTAAATTTCGAGGATGAAATTTCTTAAGAGGGAGAGAATTGTATTATTATGTCTTTAAAATTTAAAATATAGATAAATTTTTGGATTTGATTATATTAAAAATAAGTTTAAGAACCTTTTTTATTATTTTAAAAATTTAGGGGACTAAAATGTATATTTGTTAAAATGATTAAAAAATGAAAAGAAAGGGGTCATAGGCTTATTTTCATGCATTTCTTCCTTCCTTCTTTCTTTTCTGCACCATTTCCTTTCTTTTTCCTCTTCTCTGCACAAAACCTTCTTCCTTCATCTTTTTCTTTATTTTTTTTCTTTCTTTAAATTCACAAACTCTTCTTCCTTATTACAAATTCAAGGATTTGAGCAAGAGATTTTGGTAAGTAAAGTTATTTAATTTCTAATTTTTTATTTTATATAGAATTTTATATTTTGTTTGAATTTTTGAGTTTTTAAGCTTATTTATGCAAAAATGGACCCCTGGGATAATTAAAATGATGTTTGAGTTTGATTTGGATTGATTTCTAGCATTTTTCATTGATTTAAATTGACTTTTCGTCTGTGTGAATACTTCCTATGAATAGTGATCATGAATAGTATTTTTGAATAGTGTTTTATGAATATTATCAGCCTCTCGAAACCCTATTTTTAGCAGTTTTAAGCTATTTTTTGGATCCTAAGTCATAGTTTTCTTAAGCTTTAGATCAATTAAATTAAGTAAAATTGAGATTATAAGTTAGTATTCTTATAAATTTGTTTCTGATTATTAGGAAGAACCTCAAACCTAGCCATAGAGCATAACGCAGCCCCTCCAGGTTAGAATTGTCGATTATCTTATCTGGTGAGTTGATATTGGTATAACAATGGTTTTGAATATATGATAAGTATATATATACTTATGGTTTTAAATCTATGATATATATTTGTTAAAGTTCAAAGAGGTATATATTCTTATGCTTTACAAAAGGATTTATGTTTATTAATTTCCTAAATGCTATATGAAATTATATATTTTCTAGTAATATGAAATTATATGGTGTTAAATTTATTTTGAGTTATACACATGAGAATTTAGTTTTGAAATATTTGATATAAGAAATACACTCAGAAAGGTGCTTATGAAATCACACCTTAAATGTCGGGTGAAATAAAATAGAATATCTATTACCGACAGGTAATGGCTCTGTGCATGCGTATGTTGAGAAATTAGCACTTTGGGCAGCCAGGTGAGACATTTAGCTCCCAATTTTGCATAGGATTTATTAGTTACCACTTGAGTGTACAATGGTGTGCGTATATATATATATATATTTATATATATTAATCTTTAATAATCTTAATTATGATTTCCTTGATATATTTCAAGATTTGTGATGAGTGTGAAAAACACTTATTTTAAGCACTCTATTTTATTGCATCTTAGGCTTATTAGTTATATTAGTTAGTTAGTTTTTAGTTAATTTAGTTAGTTTTGTTGTTTTGTCTTAATTATTAGGATTTATTTGTTTTTAGATAATTTCTTTTATATTTTTTTGTAGGATGCATTTGGATGAAGATTGGATCAATCCTTGAAGTTTGGATAGGCTAAAGACTCAAGATAAGGAGTTATCTACGTTGGGGATAAGCATGGTCATGCTTAATTGTTGCATGGTCGTGCCTAAGAGTTATTTTTGGGCATGATACAGGTGGCACGGCCGTGCCAAAATTGAGCACGGCTGAGCCAGACACAAGGCTCAGCAAAATGTTATTTCTTGCGCACCCATGCCTGACTTATGTGACAGCCAATAATATGATAATTTTCAGTTGAAGTTTAGATAGATAGGGACTTATTTTTGGTTTTTGATTAGATAGAATTTGAAAGGGGTTAGATTACCTTTCTTACTAGGTTTTTGGGTCTATAAATAGGACTATTTCATTTTCATTAAGGGGTTGTTCTGTTTTAGTTCTAGTTCTAGTTTTTGTTTTTGTTCTTCTTTTTAGTTCTTGTTTTTGTTTTTGCTCATATTAGAATAGGATTTGGTTTTGAAGATTAAAGGACAAGCTTTCTCTACACCTTAATAAAGGAAGTTTTCTTATTAACATTTCTTATTATTCATTATGATTGGAATTATTTTTTTCATTTCTTCATCTCTTTCTTTTCTTTTTAATATGAGTGGCTAGATTCCTTTTTAGGGTTCTATTCTGAATTGACCATGTGCTTATTGCGATTAATGTTAGGTTGTTAGTTTTAATTCATTGGTTATTATTGTACTTAATGTCATTTTAGGTCTGGCCAACCTAAGATTGAATTGACACTATAGAGCTTGATTGAGAGATATATTCTGTAGGAAATGGCAATAAGCTATTAATTGCTTAATTAGTTGAGAGACAGTTAAGTGAATTAATATTGATTAAAAAGTTGAGATTTAAAATTGGATTTAAAAGACATTAGATTGGTAAGAGCTGATAAACTTAGTGTTAATTAATTCCCAATTAATCATAGGTTTATCTGAGAGGAAAATCTATGATTCCTAAAATCTCTCCAAAATGAATTAGGATTAAGTAAACCTAGTTAGTTAATCAATCTTTTGAAATGGTCAATTGAAGAATAAGAACCCTAGCTTTCAAACTTTGATTGAATTTAAGTTTTTCTTTATTTTGATTTAGTGTTAGTTCTTAAAGAATCCAAACTCTATTTCATTTTCTAAACAAACAAATATAGTGATTATTTCAATATTCAATTTTCCAATCTCTGTGGGATGATATTTTATTACTACTAGTTGCGATTCTGTATGCTTGCAGATTTGTGCTCATCAATTTGTTAAAGGAATATGAGGAAAGTACATGGATATTTGGTATTTATAATAAAGCATATTGGTTGAGATATGTTTATTTTATACTCAAGCAAATTTTCATTTCATGGATGGAACTTTATGTGAATTTAGTTGAATTTTTGTATATATATATATATATATGTTTTCAGTAGTTGTACTTATTTCCTCTCACTGAGTAGTCGTACTCACCCCACCTATTATAGCCATTTCAGATTACTCTTTGGTGGATCAGTAGATCCTTGTATAGCATGTTGTGGAGTAAGCACTAAAAGAGGTTGAGTCAGCAACTTTTACTGTTTGGAGATAAACTTTTATTTTATAAGCCTCAGAGACATATGTACAATTGTTTAATAGATACTATAAACTTTATTTATATTACAGTATGCTTTTAGGGATGACTATTTATGTTAAATTATGATATATAATAGTTTGTAGTAGATAAATAGTTTAATGTTACATTGACCCTTATTGTGGGAGAAAGTGGTGTGACAAACTCTGTCTTTAAGATGGTCAAATAGGGATCGACATTTTATTGCTCAGTCTATGACTCTATATGACCTAATATTAGGAAAAATTGCATAACTAATTTTATACATGTGCAAATTGTGTGATTCTAGTTGGAAATGAAAGTAGACTCATAAACCTAGAGGCTATAAAAATATTATGGTCATAGGCTGTGTTTGCAATTTATGAGAGCAGTTTGAACTCATAGTAGTGAATCTGCCTATAACAGAGTATATGTGTTTGGTGGTCTTTTCTTGTGTTCTTGGTATATGGTTATTTTAGGGCATTCCATAAATGAGTTATTTGTTCATTTGAGATGTATATAGTGAGAATATGTTATATTTCTGAGAATTTCATTATAAAAGTAAATTTAGGAGCTCCGGGAGAATGAGGAAAACGAGACCAATTGACGGAAACTTTTCCTCGGAAGAGTTAGAGAGTCTTTTGGGAGTAAGTAGTTACTAGTATAATATACCATTGAATTCTCCATTTATTTTGATACGTATTTTTAATATATTTTGTGATGGATTTTTATTATAATTAAATGGAGAGTATATGTTAATGGTTGTGATATTAAGTTGAGCCATATTATATTGCTTAATTAATTTAGCATGGAAATTGTATATGTGTAAGAGTTGATGAGGTTATTTGATACCATTTAGAATGGTTAGTGCTTATGTTGTGAGTGTGATTGGATATGGATACCTGGTATTGCATTTATAATACCTTTGGTACGGTATGTGTGATGTTGTATGTTTTGTGGAAGAATTATTATGTGATGCTCGGTATATATACTGGTGCATGAAGAAATTATATATGTGAGGAATAAGCCAGGCGGACACATGTGCGAATAAATTATTTATGTGAGGAATGATCCGGGTGAATAAATTATTTATGTGAGGAATGAGCCAGGCGGACACACGCATGAATAAATTATATATGTGAGGAATATACGGGCGGATACATGTATGTGAATAAATTATTTATGTGAGGAATGAGCCGGGCGGACACATGTGTGTGAATAAATTGTAAATGTGAAGAATGAGCCGGATGGAAACACATGTGTTTGGTATGCCATTATATTATTCTTGTGTGAGTAATAAGCTAGGGGGATTTTGGCATGCCAATATATTATTATGTGAGTTGAAAGAATAATCTTGTGAGATGTTGTAAGGTGATTGTGATATTTTATGAATATATATGTGTTCTATATTTGAGCTTAAACTTTGTGATGATTTTGATATAGAAATGATTGTGTGGTGTGGTGGATAATGTGTGATATGTGCGATATGTTATGATAGGATTGTGATTGTTTACGAATACATGTTGATATATATATACATTTATGTTCTTCAATGTGAGAGATGCTTGGGTGGCTTGTGTTGGTTGTGAATACATGTGAATATACATATATGATTATATATCCTCGTTTATGTGTTAACTTACTATTGTGATATTGAGATGAGATTATATTGAGTTGTGAATATATGTTAATACATTTATAGACCTATATATGTTCTCTATGAGTGAGTATATAATTGTAATGTTGTGATATGAAATGGATGGGTTGTATTGTGGCTTGTTAGTGAAAATGTGGTAGTAGGATAAAAGTAAAGCCTAGGACACGGGTGTGTGCTCAGACATGGGCATGTCTCAGCATAGACAAGGACATGTTTATAGTAGTATTTTTATCCAGAAAGATACACGGGCATGAATATAGGCGTGTTGTGAGATCCCACATCAGATGGAAGTGGGTAGTTGGCATGCCTTATATGGGTGCAATGCCCCCTTCCTTCACGAGGCGCCTTTTGGAGGACAAAACCGTGAGGACCGTTGCCTGGGGCCGGTGCCGAAGCGGACAATACCTCGTGGGCCGAGTGATCTTGGGCTGTTACAAATGGTATCAGAGCCAAATCCTCGGGTTCGGTGTGCCAGCGTGGACGCTGGGCCCTAAGGGGGGTGGATTGTGAGATCCCACATCGGATGGAAGTGGGTAGT
>CATIWO010172752.1:0-11018 GCA_949673435.1 Macaranga tanarius
ATCAATAACATGTGAAGCATCATCAGTTTTATGGTATGGAATAAAGTGTGCCATCTTAGAAAACCTATCAACTACTACATAAATACTATTATTACCATGCCTAGTCCTAGGTAGTCCAAGTACAAAATCCATAGAAACATCTACCCAAGGTGAATGTGGAACAAGCAATGGTGTGTACAACCTAGTGGATGCACTTTAGACTTAGCTTGTAAAGATGTTATATAATTAGCATAATATTTAGAAACATCAGATTTCATATTAGGCCAAAAGAAGTGGTCTTGTAAAATATCTAAAGTTTTAGCTATGCCAAAGTGTCCCATAAAACCTCCTTTATGTGCCTTACGAATTAACATTAAACGTAAAGAACACTTAGGCACACAAAGCTTATTCAAATGAAACAAATACCCATTATGCTTATAAAATTTATCAACGGTAGCTTTTTCTCACATACATTATACACATTGCTAAAATCATGATAATGTGCATACAACTCTTTAATATGCTCAAAACCAAGCAATTTAGCATCTAAAGTAGTAAGAAACATGTACCTTCTTGACAATGCATCAGCTATAATATTTTCTTTACCTTGCTTATATTTGATAACATATGGAAAGGATTCAAAAACCTCACTCCACTTTGTATGTCATTTATTGAGCTTGTTTTGACCCTTCAAATGCTTCAAACTTTCATAGTCGATATGGATAATGAACTCTTTAGGGAAAAGGTAGTGTTGCCACGTTTCTAATGCCCTCACTAATGCATACATTTCCTTGTCATATGTTGGATAGTTCAATATTTCACCATTCAATTTTTCATTTATAGTGATTTTGTTGACGGTGCGACAATCAACACACATACGCCATGTTCCATCCTTTTTAGGCACTAATAGAATAGGAACATCATATGGGCTCATGCTTTCTCTAATCAACCCTTTAGACAATAACTCATCCACTTGACATTGTAACTCTTTTGTTTCTTCAGGGTTACTCCTATAAGCTGGTCGATTTGGAATTTTTGCTCTAAGAATAAAGTCAATTTGATGTTCTATCCCCCTTAATAGCAGTAAACCATCAGCATGGATTTGGGGAATAAATCTTTAAATTCCTGTAATAAAGCTTAGAAAGAACTAGGAAGAGAAGATAGAATTGGGTTAGAGTCAAAAGATAAATATGCACCCTTAAATACCAATAGCATTAAAGGCTGCTTTGTTAAATAAGCCTTTCGAACCTCACCCTTTCTTGCATAAAAACTGCCTTTTACCTCTTTTTTGCCACTCTTTTGCACATTATTCTCTCCGTTTGCATGCACACCCTCATGAATTTTTTCCTTATTGTGCATCTTCTCTATTTTCTCTCTTTTTTTCTCTCTATTCTCATGCCTCTCTTGGTTTTTCTCATAGTTCTCCTTTTACTTATGCACCTTTTCTTTTTCATATGCACTCTCACATTCACTCACAAATTTTTGATCTTCATATACTTCTTTAGGAGTCATAGGTAATAATTTGACAGGTCTACCATTCATATTGAATGAATACCGGTTAGAAATCCATCATGTGTAACATGCCTATTACATTGCCAATGACGTCCTAATAATATGTGACTAGCATGCATAGGGACTACATCATATAAGACCTCATCATGATAATGCTCAATAGAGAATGAAATTAATGTTTGCCTAGTGACCTTAATATCCCTATTATTATTCAACCATTGCAACCTATAACGTCTAGGATGTTTAGTTATTTTCAATCCCAATTTATTAACTAAACTAGCATTAACAATATTAGTAGAGCTACCACCATCAATAATCATACTACATAAATTATTATCTATCATGCTTCTAGTTTTAAAGATATTTTCACGTTGTACCTCATCCTCCTTAGCTTGAATGTTTAGAGCACGCCTTGCTACCAATGTGAAAATTTATCCTTTAGGGGCTGGTTTATTACCCTCTACTTCGAAAGCATCCTCCAATGATGGCATATCTCTCAAGTCATCATCATCCTCGCTCTCATCTTCACTCACCACCTCCTCATTGCGCAGGGTCATCACCTTTGCATTCAGAAATTATACAGCTCTATGTCCATATCCCAAATATCTATTGTATATCATATGATTTACCCTTGGATTTGTCATCTTTAGGTTGTGGTTTTTATGTAGTTATATCTTTATTTTTGCTTTGTTTAAATCTGCCTTTATTTGTACTCGCATCACCTCCTTTGTTCCCTTTCTAATTCGACTTCCATGAAGGTGTTGGAGTCAAAATAGCCTTAGTTCTCACCCTTAATTGATTTTCAACTTTGATTGCCATATGTACTATATCCTCCAAATCTACATATTGATGCAACTTAACAAGGCTAGCAATATCACGGTTCAAACTTGAAAGAATATGTGCCATGGTAGCTTTCCTATCCGCCTCAATGTTGGATTTAATCATGGCTATCTCCATCTCTTGGTAATATTCTTTAACACTCTTGGAACCTTAAATCAACCTTTGTAATTAATTGTACAACTCCTTATAGTAGTATTGTGGTACAAATCTCTTTCTCATGATTATTTTTATCTCAAACCATGAAGAAGCAAGGTCTTCTCCTCTTATGTGCCTAATAGAGGTAAATTGATCCCACCATACACTAGCATAATCGGTGAATTCAATGGCTACTAATTTCACCTTTTTCTATTTAGTCTAGTTATAGTACTCAAATATATGCTCCACCTTCTTCTCCCACTTTAAATATGCTTCAGGATTACTTTTACTATAGAAAACTAGAATTTTCATTTTCATTGATCTCTATCTTTGGATTTGCCTTTGTTGGAACATGTAGAACCTTCTTCTTCCGCCTCCTCTTCTAAATCATTAAAGAGACTGCACTTTATGTCTCTTGTCTAATTATGGCTAGGAGTACCTTATTCTAACCTCTTCAACCTTTCTTAAACTTTACGGTTTTCACTCCTCATGTCCTTGTATTATACCATCATCTTCTATAACATCCCTTGTATCGCCTCTAAAGTGACTTTCTTATTAGGATCCATGATATAAACCTATAAGAAAATGATAGAAAACACCTATTCTAACATTCCATCGTGTGTTTCTCTCGAATGGATTTGTATCACTCTAATGCACTCACCAATTCAATCACACACAAAATTCCCTTTGAAGTTCTTATTTGAGCTAAAATTTTATTGCTCACTTTCTAAAGAGAATTACAAACTACAGACCCTTGATAATTAAAGCTAACAATGAAAAAAATGAATTATGGCTTTACAATAGAATATTCGGCTAAGAACACAACTAAATTTGACTTTTTTCTATTTTTTTTCTTTTGACTGATTATCACTAAAAACACTTAACTAAATAGATCTGAAAGCCTTCAAACACCTCTTGATGCTTGAATCACGATATGTGATTTTGGTGCCTTTTTGGGTGGTTTCGGGTAAGTCTGATTTTGGAGCTGTTTATGTATAATTTTTTGTACTGTATAATGTGATGTAGGGTGAAGGATTTTGAATTTTTAAAAAAGATTGAATTTTGGATGTTTTCTTTAAGATTGAAGTCCAAGATTTACGATAACGGCTAAAAAGAAGGGGTTGGAAGAGTAGAATAATTTATGCGGCTGCTAGGGTTGATGTAAGAAGGAAAATAAATAAATAAAAATATACAGATGTGATGTGTTTTTGAGGGGTTTGAATGATGCTTACATGATTTGGTGATGCTTAATATAAATTGGCAATGAATGGAGCTCTGGTAAGCTTGCGACTTCACTTGATCTTATTAATGCTGAACCACTTGTATGAAAAGTTGATGTTGAATTTGTTGCTGCCAAACCACTTGAATAATGCAATTTTTTTTATATGTTGATGCACGAATACAACAGTAAAGGATACGTAGCTTATACTAGAAGCAATGTTCTGATACCAAACTGATATAACCTTTACTAATCTAACTAATAAGAACTATAATAATCTATTAAAATCTTGCCCAAGGATCTATCTAGCATAAGCCAAAGGAATTAGAACCCTTTAGTTATTTAATAACTAAGAACTCTAATTATCAAAGAAAGAATTCACAACTCTTTCAAGAATCAAATTTAAAGAAAAGCTCTCATAAGAACTTTAGAGAAATTCAAAATCTTTATTAAAATTAATCAAAGCTGCCAAAATTTGGAGTTTAATACATATATATATATATAAGTTGCTTCTAACCTTAAAAAAACTAAATAAATCCTTCTAAGAATAGGAAACAAATGACTACTCTCCTAATTAGAACAAATGACTTCTCTTCTAATTAGAACAAATGACCACTCTCCTAATTAGAATAAATAACTATTCTCCTAATTATACTAGGATAATAACTAAATAATAAAAAAAACACAAGGGGCTGGCCGAAATAATGTAGCTTGGGCTTCCATATGCATATTCGGCTAAGTATTTGGATTTAGAAATAAAGCCTAACACATGCTCCTTGCTGCCTTTATCCCAATTCATGTATTTAGACTCATTATGGCCTATGTAAGCTCTTGTAATTCTTCATATTGATTTAAATGCATAAATCTTGAGCTTAAATCCATGCTTGGTGGGCTGTTGACCATGAGTTTACCTTTAACTTCACTTGGGCTCTTCTCCATAAGCTCCAAATGACTTTAAATGAGCCCCATAATTGCTTATTTCATCTTGCTCGTGTAATTAGGCCTCTATCATAGCTCAGTGGATCTAAATTCTTCTTGTTTGATGAAGTTACCCTATGATCATTCGTAACACCACCTCTAGCTAACAAGCTGAAAAACATAGGCATAATAAAACTTCAAAGAGTTATATCACTTTGGAGTGGAGATTAAAGCTGACTTGAAGCCGAACATTCATGAATGATTTTAGTTATTTTCTCTCATGGCTGTAATAATTTAGAACAATTGTTTTGATGCAACTTTTTTATTTTATACTAGTAAATGTCAGATTATCTGATTCATATAATTATAAATTTATTATGACTGTACATGTTATGTTGTGCTTAAATGAGAGAGAGATTCATAAAAAAAAAGAAAAAATAAAAAAAAGAAAGAAAGAAAGAATAAGAAAAGAGGAAGAATTTCCACTTACATCACTGTCTCTAAATGCTAACCCATCCATGAAAGGCCAAACCCGTGTGAGCCTTTGAAAGTTGTCTCTCAGTACCCACCCTTTTTAATCATTCTAATTGCAAACAATGTCAATCTCGAGATTCCAAAATAAAAGCCCCCATCAATTGTGAGCTAAAAAAATAGTTGATTAGAAACCCCGCAAAAGGCTGATCAATAACAAGTATAATATTGTGTGCCTAGTTATAACAAATGATTAATCATATCAAATGGGCATGATTGACATGACTTTAGCACACGAAGTGTCAGACATAAACTTTTTAGAATCAACAGCAAGAACATTAAGTGATCAACGACCTTTTGGCAATGCGAACATCAAAGCAATCAATGGTGAGCACATCAGACAGTTAGCTATGTGGGCATCAAACAATTAGCAGCACCCATGGTAAACAAATAGTGGTCATTCATTAGTATGATTGTGCAACCACCCAACTAGGTTAAAAACTCCCAAAAGCGGGTAAGCTAGGCAAAAGAGAGAAAATAAATAAAAATAAAATTAAAAAACCCAACTAAGTTCGAAAACTCTCAAAAGAGGGCGACCTAGGCAAAAGAGAGAATATAAAATAAAATTGATTACAATGTCAAACTAGAGGGCAATTATGTGAACTTCAAAAGTGGCAGAGTATCTCATTAGGGGCGAATGAAGTGTCTTGAGCACAATCACTATAGTCCTATAATAATAAAGCATTCCTAAAGCATAACCCAGCAGGGGGCAGTTGTTATTATTGTCATATTAATCTAACCATTGAGGATCTTAATTTTTATTTCCATCCTATATTACTGGTCTTAATAACAGTCTTTGATAGACTCAATTTTTAAATTTGGATTCTTTGATAAAGGGAGGACCAATTCTCAAAGATTAGCTTTAAAAAAAAAAAGAGGCATTTGGCTAGTTGATGCATAGAAATTCATTCAAAACCATTTATTCTCTAGTTAATAGCTCATGCATACATGAAATTTTTTTACAAAATTAATTTTAAATATTAAGCATACGCACATTAGAACAATGCATGTTTTCCACATCACATGAGATTGTGTTCTCAACGTCACATTTAAAAGCTTTCAAAGATCATGATCATATATTATTTGGATATATTTTCTAAATGCCGACTAGCTTTAAAATTTTTCAAGACATAACATCTCGCCTGACGCCCTAGAGGCTATATGGCACATTTCTATTAACCTCACCCAATGCCTAAAGGGCTAAACGGTGAATTTCAATCGACCTCACCTAATGCCTAAATGGTCATACAGCGTATTTCAGTTACCCTCGCCTCAAGCCTAGATAGCTATATGACACATTTCAGTTATCCTCGCTTAATGCCCAGATGGCTATGTGGTGCATTCTTTTAACCTTGCCTGACGCCGAAAGTGGATATAAGGCCTTTATCTCATAACACAAAGTTACTATTTTCTTTAATAGAAAAAAACCTCTTAATTTTATACATCAAGGCTGACGGCTTAAGATATTTTCAAAAACCACTTGATTTTGAACATCAAGACTGATAGAAATAGTTTAGGATGTCCTCTTAGATAGTTGACTCTGAGGATGATGAACAGAAATCTTAGCAGTAAGTCTCTGACCTCTTTATTTGTACATCAAGACTAATGGCACGAGACTACTTTCTTTAATTGAAAACCTTTTGACTTTGAACATTAAAGTTGATGGAACAAAATTAGAATTTTCTTTTCAACATCTGGCTCCAAAAATCAAGATCCTCTTTCTGACATCTGGCTCTAAAAATTAAAATCTTATCTTCAACATTTAATTTTAAAGATCGAAAAATACAAATCTGTATCTTTGTCGTTGTTTGTATTTGTGCTTTTTTATAAATCTCATTACATTTCTTGCATTTTATTTTTTAAAAAAGTAGGGGGCCAAACTATTGACACTTAGGTTTGGCCCGGTCCAAAACCAGAAAAAACTCTGTGATGATCACCATTTTATTAATCTCACGAGATTTGTTATTGTGCAAGGAAATGAAGAAAGATTTTGGAGAGCCTTTGAAATGCAAAATAATTATATTGGAAATAAAAAAAGTAAAGTAACTAAATAATAAATTTTAAAGTTTTTATACTTAAAATTTCATTGTTAGGGATTAAATTGTAGTTTATTATTTTTTCTTTCAAAAAAAAAAGTTAAAATAGTTTAAGGATTAAATTGTTATTTTTCCACCATATATTTTCCCCACTTCTCTAACACACATCCACACACTGTACACTTTCACCTTTTTTGTGATTTTGATTTATTTATTTTTCTTTTTTTTTTAGTAGATCAGTTGAGAGGGAGGGTTTTTTCTATCCATTATATAAACAACTTTTTTTGGGGAATCAAAAGAGGGAGAGGCGGCAGGGAGGTGCACAAGAAAAAAATTCTGCAGGAGATTTTTTTTTCTCTTTGATTTTTTTCTCTCTTTAATTTTTCTCAATCTAGCTTTAACTAGATTCAGGAGTAGAGACACTCAAATAACATTTATAGACATAGATTTTTTTTTTTTCATAAAACTAATTAAAAAAATATATATAATTGTCATTTGTATTTTGAAGGAATTTGAAGTTGCATTTTAATTCCAATAATACAATAATATTTCTAGAAGTGGTTGTATTTTGAGGTGAATTAGAGGGTACTCTTATTTATATATTTGATTTTTTTATCGTTTAATTTATTGTTTATTTGTTTGTGCATTTGATTATATTTTTTTATTTTAAATGTTCATGTTTTATTTGTAATAATTTCATTTAATTGTTAATCTTTAAAGATTATTAGGACAATAATTTCATCTAAGCTCACGTATTACAATCTTTTTTCTTCTTTCTATTGAGGTTAAAAACAAAAATATACATATAAAAAATAATTTTTGGAGCTGTCTACACCTGTTGGGATGGGATAGGTGCAGGCATATATCCCAATAGGTGCCTTCTTTTTTTTATTATTATTTGTCTATTTATTTATTTTTGTTGTCTTTTATATATATATATATATATATATATATATTGTTTTGACATTTTTGGCTTTAAGCTTTTATATTTTATTCAATTATGTTTTTACTGATGTTTTTTTTTTTTGTTGTTGTTTAGTTTTGTTATTGTTTGTTCAATTATACTGATTTTATAGCTAGTTATTTTATATTTTGATTAATCTAGTAAAATTCGGGTGTGTGATTTTAATTTACATTTTTGCATGATTTTATTTTAGGAAATTTTCATAAATTTGATAATTTGTAATTGTGTAATTGATTAAGATTGAATTAATTTGTTTTTTTTATTTTATTTGAATTTGACATTTTACTTTTCTTTATAGAGGAAATTTCAGAAAAAAGGCCTGTTTGACCAAGCCTCTTTCTTTTTTAGTCCGGCCCATTTTATTTTTTCATAACTGGTTTTTGCGTTTTCATTTTTGGCCTGTCTTCTTTTTATTTTTCATTTATGGTCTTTTTAAGTTTATCAGCGGTTTCTAGTCAATTTTTTTACTTTCTCGTTGTTTTGTTTTCTTCATCTTTGTCTGCTTTTTGTTATCTTTGTTCATCTTTTCACTTTCTTTTTATTTTTCATTTTCTTAATTAGTTTTTTTTTTTTATTTGTGTTGTTATGGTGAAAGATAGCAGTGTTTTTATTTCTAAGAAATCACATTCTTCTTCTTCCTTTCGAAAAAAGTCTGATATGGATTCTCCGTTATCTAAAGTGGTCGCTATGTCTAAAAAAAGGAAGAACGACGGTGAATCTAAAAAAAAGAGGTGTACATTTTCTAAGAAGATGAAGATTGTGTCCATTCCTGAAAGCTCTACTAAAAGCTCTTCTAAGGTATGTGTTGAATTTTAGGTTTTTTGTTGCTTGTTGTTGCTGTATATGTTGTTGTAGTTTTTTTTTTCTTTTTGTTACTTGTTTTGATTTTTAAGGTTTTTATTTCTTTTTTGTTTCATTTTATTTCTTCTTGTTGTTGGTGTATATGTTATTGTAGGTTTGTTTCTTTTTGTTGGTTGTTTTGATTTTTAGGATTTTTTTGTTGCTTATTTGTTTCTTATTTGTTGCTTATTTGCTGCTTATTTATTTCTTCTTATTTTTTTGTTGCTTATTTGTTTCTTCTTATTTCTTTTGTTGCTTATTTGTTTCTTCTTATTTCTTTTATTGCTTTTTTATTTCTTCTTATTTCTTTTTGTTTCTTCTTATTTCTTCGGTTTCTTTCTGTTTCTTCTTGTCTCTTGTTGTTTCTTTTTTATTTTTTTATTTCTGTGTCTTTAATGTTGTTTCTTTTTGTTATTTTTTGTTGCTTGTTTTAATTTATTAATATAATTGTCATTATTTATATTAGGAATGGGAGTATTATACTAAGCCAAGTGAGCATTTTATGAGTAGGGTTTATTGTTGTGTGAATGAGAGTGTATTTTTAAATTAGAAGGAGAAGTTGAGTAATAAGCAGATTGAATTATTTAAGAAAAGATATTTTGGTTATTTTTTGGACATGAAGAATGTTAAAGTGCAGCCTCAGGTTCTTCACTGCTTGCTTCTAAGGGAAGTATGTCGACCTAAATCTGATGAAATTTGGTTTGCCATTTCTGGTTTTCATTTAAGGTTTTCTATTGCTGAATTTGCTATTATGATGGGGTTGAAATGTGTTAATGATTTTGATAGAAAGAAGATTGGAAAATCTTTGAAGAATAAGTTGGTTGATAAGTTTTTTAATGGTTCTTCAAAAGTGAATAGGAGTGATATTGAAGACCGTTTTCTTTCTACAGATTTTGATTGTGATGTGGATGCATTAAAGTTGGTTGTTCTTTTCTTTGTTAGTAATTTTTTATTTTCTGGTCCCAAGGATAAGTTTGTTGATAAAGAATATTTTGATATTGTTGATGCTGGATTGTATAATGAGTATCCTTGGAGAATAGATGTTTTTAATTTTACTTTGGATTTTTTAAGGGGAAGGTTGATTGGCGTTGCAAAGAAAGGAGTGGAATATCATTTTTATCGTATTTAAGGCTTTCCATTGGCTTTCCAAGTTTGGTTTTATGAATGCTGCGGTTATTGTGACAGTGTGTTTGCTGCTCATAATGGCTGTTTGATTCCTCGTATGTTGAACTGGGGAGATTCTTATGTGTTAAATTTCAAGAAGCTGAATTCAAATATATTGAATTTATTTCCTTCTTAGGTAATTACTTTTTTTCTTATTTTTTCAGGTTTTGTTAGTTCTTGTTATTTTTTTGTTGCTTATTATTGTTATTTATTATTTTTGTAGTTAACCTTGAGTAATATTGTACCAACTGCTGCTGAAGAGGAGGTTTGGATTTAAATGGGTTTTTTAGGAAACCAAAGGTTGGAAAAGCTAATGTATCTGCTTTCCATGATGAAAAAGTGGATAGTGGAAATGATTTTGTATCACCTATCCTCTGAAAGCCTAAAAAAGTAAAATTTGTTAGTGGGAAAGAGCCATCAAGCATTGGTCATACTGTTGGTGATAGGGATGGTATTTTGGAAAAGAAAATTGTTGACTTAGAGAAGAGGTTTAATGCAGAAATTGCTTCTTTGAGAATTTATGTTGAGGAAAAATTTTCTGTTTTAGAAGGAAAGATAGATAAGAAATTTTCTAATTTAGAAAGGAAGTTGGACATAATTCTTGAACAGAAATTTTCTAATGTTTATAAAGATGAAGAGGATCAGAAAAATGATGAAGTTATTTCTGAAAATAAAAATGATAAGGAATTTGAGGATGATAGAAATGATAATTTTGATATTCTATTGGATGCTGTTGAAGAGAGAAAGAGTGCTGATGAAGAAGATAAGATGAATGAAGAGGAAGAGAAGAGAAGTGAGGAAGATGTGAAAAAAAAATGAAGAAGAGAAGGAGGATAAAAAAGAGCTGAAGAGAAATGTTAAAGAGGATGATTTGAAGAAA
>CATIWO010172833.1:0-16017 GCA_949673435.1 Macaranga tanarius
TAATCTTGCTTGGTAGATTAATTTAGTGCAAGTCCTAAGTGAGGGTCACTAGAGAGGAAGCTTGCAACTTAATTGATCTTGGCAAGAGAGGTGACTTGGTGGAGCTTGGTGTTTCAAGCTAGAGGTCACACACTTGGGTGACTAAAGCAAGTGATTCAAGAGTTGAATCAACATCACAAAGCTTGAAGAATCAAGTGGAGTCTACTTCACACACTTGGAGTTTGTGAGTTGTTCTTGCACTTGTTCTTAGAAGTGGTTGTGCTTGTTTGCTTGTTATGCTTATTTTTAGCTATGTGTTAATTGTAAATTGGATCTTGGGCAAGGAATTCTTCATTTGATGAAGAACTATGCAAGTGAAATTTTTGAATTTCACCCATTTTGGCACACCCTTCCGCTTTAGTGTGTTGCATAGTTTGATTCCTTTCATAAATAAGGAGTGATTATGGGCCTTTCCTAATTCTATTCTAACTCTTAGAATAATTACAAGTGGGCCTAGCCCAAGAAAAGCCTTCATTCCATGAGTCTCCTTAGTCACCATCATCATTGGCCTTGCCTCCAAGCCTCCAAAGTTGAATAGGCCTTCATTTGAAATCTTAAATGTTACATTCAATCCTTGGCATGCTAAGACAAATAATTTACATCTTAATTCTATGCAACTAAAACTTAATTACATAACCATAATAATAAATTTAATTATTATTACAAGCCAAAGATATAAATTAAGTCCATGATCAATCCTTGCATGAATGACAAGCATACATTCAATAAAAGTACAACTATTGCATGTTATTTAATGTATCAAGTCAAGCATACATATGTATAATATTGTCTAAGATGCATCATGCAAGTATTTTGCACTAAAGGACACCTCCGAACATAATCACATTGATGTGACAACATTGTACACGCCCATGTGGGTCTATACATGTCCATGTATGCATTCTAGCTTCTGGAACAGCCTTATACATGGCCATGTCTTGATATACACGACTATGTCTCGCCTATACAAAATAGGCAGAATGCTACACGGCCATGTACATGGGCGTGTACATGGTCGTGTGTCCTCTACACACACTACACCATTCGATGCTCATTGATGCAACACTTGCAACCAACATCATGTTTAATCATAACACTTGCAATAAACATAATTTTAACATGCAAAACAAATTATAAATGAATCAAATCATCATAACACTTTCAACCATTCACATGCTTAATCATAGCATTTGTAACAAACATTATCCATATTCACAACACTTATAAATATCAACATATATAATTATAACACTTGCAATTGTCAATATTTTTAGCATGTAAATCATGTGATAGATGGCTTTAATACCACTTGTAGGAATGTGTGATCATGTAACAACCAAATATGCAAAATTTTAAAATTTTGATTGCATACAATATTTGCATCACTCATGAACCGCATCCATGCCCATAGATCATATCACATGCACTCTTACATAGCTAAACATGCATCAAGGACAATATATATACAACAAACAACCAATTCGTGTTATCTAAAGAAAAGACCTATCAACTAAAAGTTTGGTAACACTTACAAAACTCCAAGTTGGTAGCACGCTTGATAAGCTTTGGTTGATGTTAATCCACAAGCTCCTAGCTCCCCAAATGTGAAGCCCCTAGCTTGAAACAAATGGATTGATCAAGGAAGACCTCCAAAGATGGTGAAGCTCTAGCCACAAGCCTCTCCTCTTTAGACCCAAGGTGCTTGCAAGAGACTCTCCAAGCTTGGATGTATGAAATAAGGAAGCAACCTCCAATGGATGATGGACTTGAAGTAGTACAACTCTTGTACACTAATAGCTCTTAGTAGAAAGCACACAACACTTGTGCATATTTGAATTCTCTACCCTTGAAGAAGAAGAAAAAGGAAGAAGGAAGAACGCACTCTCTAGCCTTTTTATCTCTTTTGTAAGAATATCAAATTAGCTCTCAAATGTGCAAATGGTATAAGTGTCTTGTCTCTACACTCTCCACTAACTTAAATAAAACCAGTATTATTATAATAGTAATACTAATAACAACTTGTGTGTCTCACACTCAAGTCACATGCAATGCTATAGCTTGAGTGTTTTATACTCAAACTACATGCATTTGATAGATTGAGTGTCTCACACTCTATCTATATGCATGTCTTTGCTTTACAAGTGAGTGGGTTGTATTTGGTTACATGAATAACCTTAGCCTTAATATCATTAACATTTAATAGATATGGGCTAAGGTTATGGATATGTGGGCTTCTCTATACTTAAAGAAAGCCCACCCCATACCATAAGACAACTTCATGGGCTAATTTGAACTCTTTAAATAAAGCTCATGGATAAGTCCATGTCAAGTCCATCTTTGTCAATGCAATAGGTCCATCTCATGGCCCATATAGAAATACATTAAGAGGAAAATATTAATCTAGTCCTTGAACTTAATATCACATATTAAATCAAGTCCAAATTAATATTTATTTAATTATAATTAAGTCCTAATCTTTGAATTTAGATTTGGGGTTATGCTAGATCCCCGCATACGTGCAAATCCAATTCAATTAATTTAATTAATTAATTAAACTCTTTATTTAATAATTAAATTAATATTTATCTTCACAAGTGGAACCTTTGTGTGTGTGACTTACTAGGTTCAAGTCTAAATGGCAATGGAAAATAATATTAACACTTAATATCATGGAAATACCTTTCCATACTAGAAGTGAAAATCCCAATTAATCTCATTTAGTTCCCATAAGTCATGCGTGACCCCTAACATAGATGTCACGACTAGCCAAATAGAAATGAATGCTATATGTAGATCCACATAAACCACATAATACAATTATCGTGCACTAAATGTCCCTTCATTACAAGATCCCGATATTTGCCAGAGTCATAATTTAGTCAAACTCTAATTGCCTCAATCATATTACCACATCTTAAGTTTAATTCTCGATAAAACATGACTATTACTAGAAACTCTTTTCTAGCACCAAAACTCTTTTCGGGTAAGTTGAGCTTGACCTAGCCAAGTACTTATACATCAAGAATAACTTAGAATAGGATCTTATCCCGGTTTACTCCAGGTAATGAATTCCATCTTGACCAATCACGCGTCCCTACATATAACCAACTAGAGCCACCACATGCCATATACCCTCATATGGCTAGCACAGGTATATAAGCGGTAATAAACTCTAACCAACCATATGTGGATGACCGTATCGCCTCAGGTCAAAGGACTATATGCATCATTATGTCCAAGATTGTAATTGTTGACTTAAATGAATATCCATGCAATCACAAATCTTACGTCATAATTTGATCCACTCATCACATAACTATCCACATGTCTATTCTGATATTTCATGTCAAGTAGTATGAGACTCACTACCTCCCACTATTGATATCACATATCAATTAAGGAAAATAGACAGAGGTGATAGTCTAAGGATTAATACTACCCATTTATTAATCCAATGACTACGAACTTTTATAGCATATATACTAAATAAGTTTGTCACTCATATTATCAACTCTTGATAATAAACTTATCTAACATTGTACTAAGGGTAAATATTCAAATAAACAAACACTTTAATTTAAATGAATATTTTATTACCATGGGGATAAATATATAATGTCTACATACATGAATGGCCATAGGTCACATCTACACTAATAGAATTATAGCTTTATCTAAGTCCTCAAAGGTCCTTACTAATGTCCATTAAAGTCCCATAGATGATTACAACTCATATGGGGTCAATTGGAGTGAAAATATACAAGTTTAAATATGTGCTGACACCGCTCACGAACTAGAGGAGTCTGGTAACGACCGTGAGCAGCTAGCAATACACGAATAAGCTAAAAACAAACCTGCACTACTCACAGTCTACCGCTCACGATCGTGAGGGGTCTGGTCATGATCGTGAGGGGTCTGGTCACGATCGTGAGGGGTATATCATAATTGTGAGCAGCTTCTAACGGGCAAATTTAAACCTGCAACGGATAAATTTTCATCCCTCACGATCTGGAGGGACTAGTCATGATCGTGAGGAGCTGATTTCCTGCAAAAATGTCAAAAGCACATTTAATAAAAATTGGAGTCTTTCTTAGATAAATCAATGATTGCTAATAGCTAGTTTTGCATCCTCCAACTATCAATACAAGGCTTGGAACTTCATTTAAAGGTATAAGAGTATTGGTGAAGCAAATTAATTATATTAAATCATTAAACCGAGCTTTATTATTTTACAATTTTCCTTAAATACTCTTTGATTGTAAACAAACTCTTATTGAGTTTGTATTTACCCTTCTTGTGAGAGTTGGGTGAGTGTTAGAGATAGAATTCTTTCATTTACTCATTCTTTAAAGTTCAAGAAGTGGGTGGTGAGGTTTTTTCTCTTTGGGTTAGTGTTGAGCCTTTGTAAATTGATTGTAAAGGTTGTGAGTTAGCCTTGAAAACTCTTATGTAAAAGTTAGTGTTGAGCCTAGAAAATACATTGAAGATTGGTTTGTGTTAAGAAAAGAAAAGCACATTTGTAAAAGTTTGGTGTGAGCCTTAAAATACTTGTATCAATCTTAGGAAATAAGATTAGTGTGGTTCAAAATCCTAACTTGGGGATAAGTTAGGTAGGAGATGTAGGATTAGTTGATAATCCGAACTCCTTAAAATCATTGTGTCTTTATATGTGTTGATTGTTTACTCTCTTATTATTGAGTGTGTTATCTAAACATTTCACTTAAGCACCTTTCAATTTGCCATTGTTTTTTAATTTCCTTTAACCCACATATTAGCCCTATTCACCCCCTCTTTAGGGCCTTTCACACTGTAACTCAAATACAGAAATAATGTGTGCACCATCAGCGAACTTATCATGTAATCAAGCTCTATATAATAGAAGGACTCACACAATTCGACTCCTAATTTTAAAGAGGATGGATACC
The DNA here is from genome assembly GCA_949673435.1 of Macaranga tanarius. Classification (NCBI taxonomy): domain Eukaryota; kingdom Viridiplantae; phylum Streptophyta; class Magnoliopsida; order Malpighiales; family Euphorbiaceae; genus Macaranga; species Macaranga tanarius. The sequence goes on from CATIWO010172833.1 coordinate 4,965, forward strand.
AGTATAACACACCTAACTCAAAATTTGAGTATAGATCTAGAGCTCTTATACATGTGAGATTTAGTTACAAATCCAACCTGAAACTTTATAATCCAAATAATCATTTTTGTCACTGAAATTGTAAAGAAAAAGGTACAATATTGTACTTTGTGATTTCTACTCATAACAAAACTAACTTTATAGTTTTTTTTTAACACGTAAATACCATATATTTTATACTATTTATATTTTAATACCTTACTAAATAATAATATTAAAAATTTAAGGGGTATATTAAAATATTATGAATGTTTATTAGTAGAATTATTAACTAAGTAATATTATAACTAATTATAAAATAAAACTAATTTTTAATATTTTTTAAAATATTGAAATAGTTAAAATGATGATAAATTATATATGTTTTGCCTTATGTACTCTCTTATGTTGTTTTACATTTTTTCCTTGTACATTTGTTTTGACACATATTTTTGGACATAATGATAAAATCTATTATTGATGGTAGAAAGAAAATTACAACAGATTAAAAAAATTGATCAATTTAATACACCAAATCTTAAACCAAAATTAGCCTCAAAGACTAATTACATTTAAAACTAGTCTAAGAAACTATTATAATAAACACTGCAACTCAAATAAAGAAAAGATGCGTATACCATTAATGAACTTATCGTGTAATCAAGCTCTATATAATAGAGGGACTCATGCAATTAGACTCTTAATTTTAAGGAGGGTGGGTACAAGCATAACACACCTAGCTCAAATTTTGAGTACAGATCTGGAGCTCTTATACATGTGAGATTTAGTTACAAATCCAACTTGAAACCAAAAAACCTATAAATATTATCGAAATGGGATTAGAACTCACACTAACAAAACCACAAAATGATGGCCAAAAACCACCCAAAAATAGTGATAGAAGATGAGAAAACCGGAACCGGAGAAAAATAAATATTATTTTGGCACATTAGATGCTTGTTACTCTTATTTTTCGATATATTTAGCCTTATTTGATGAATAGGATTATTAGTAGTTAAAAATATCCAGTTTAGTTTCTATACTTCTTAAATTTATCTATCAAGCTCTTATAATTTTTATTTTTTAAACAATTAAGTCAGCAAAAATTTACTAAAACAACTCAACTAGATTTATTATAACATTTATTTTTTCAATATTTTCTTATCTAATTGAAATGTAGGTCATTTATTTCTAATAAATTTATAATATTAAAAATATATATAATTTTGGAAAATTATAAAAGTATTTATAATAGAAATATGTATATTTTAATTGTTTATTAAATAATTATATAAGTAATAAAAATATGAATGCAAAAAGAATTAATAAATAATAATGTTTAGTAAATGAAATAATAGTAAAAAAATTATAACATTTATTGAATAAAAAATATTTATCAAGTACATAAATTACGTTATATTATAGTTGATGAATTACTTTAGTAAATTTTTTTAGAAAAGAACTTAATGGGTTAAAAATAACAATTATAAGAATTTAATAGAAAGTTTTTGAATTTTTTTAAACTGTCATTAACCCAATCGAATAAAAGCTAAATATATCAAAATAAAAATATAAGTATTCAATGTGCCAAATTAGATATATAAAGGTTCAATGTAAGAAAACAAAGAATGTGTTTTCCCGATAAAATAATTTTATGGATAAGTATAATTTTAATCCCTATAATTTCTTTTGTCAAAATTAGTTCTATGGTTTTTTCTACAACATTTAAATTATTTTTGTGATTTTTTCTGCAATGTTTAAGTACTATTTGTTTTATATTTTTTACACTTTAACACCCTAAAAATTAATATCATCATCATTTTCTGTGAAAACATTAATATAATATTAAATTTCAGTGTAAATTTATTTTATATATGATTTACGATCAATATAACTAATTACTTATTTTTAAAAAATATTATAAATTTATTTTAAAAGTTATTTATTTTTATTTATAATAAAATTAGAAATGTCTAAACTTAATTTTTGTGATTTAATTTATTGTAATTAATTAAAGGGATTTTTTCAAAAATAGCCAGAAAACTAAAAATAATATCAAAAGCCACATTGACCAAAAGTATTTTCAAAAATAGCTTTAAAAAAGTTTTTTTTTTCAAATCTAGACTATATATAAGCTAACCTTTTTCAGCTAAAAGACAAACATTCCAAAACAAGCACTGATTCCTAAAAAGAAACGGAAAAAAAGCTCAAGAAAATTATGATCTCAAATACCAAAAATTCTTCTTCAATCAATTTCAACTTTCTCTTCAATCAATTAAATTCACGATCATATCAACTTCCTTCTCTAATCGATTTTAGTTATTTTTTCTTTTGAATTTTGTGACAGAAATAGAAAATAAGTTCCTTCAACAAATCAAGTTTATGCATCTGAAAAACTTAGATCTGCAATAACTTTCTTCAATAAATCAGAGAAATCAACATTAAAATAATAACCGAAATAGCATTGAAGATCAAAAGCAATAATCATTTAGAAAAATAGGTACGCACTTCAAAAACATATCATATATACTTTTCTATTTTTTTGTAATCATATTTTGTCAATCAGAAAAAATAAATCATGATTATAAAAAATATTAAAAATTGATTTACACTATATAAATATTTTTTCAGCAGTTATAAACAATAAAAACAATATTGAACATCAGTTTCTTAGCAACCTGAAAAACAATAACAAAAAGCAAAAACAAAAAATAAGAAAACAAACAAAGAAGAAGTAAGGCAACAAACAGAAACAAGAAGCAATAAAGAAGTAAAAAAACCTTAATACATCAGTGAAGAGAGAAACTTAAAGAAACAAGATTAAACAATAATTAACAAAAACCTGAAATTACACAAAAAAAAAAGAACAAACAAAGAGAAATAACTAGAAATAAAAAAAAGTAACAAGAAGCAACAAAACCTTAAACATCAGTGAAAAAAAAGCAACTTAAATAACCAAGAAGAAACAATAAGCAATAAAAACTTGAAATTACACAAAAATAAATAAAAAGAAACAAAGAAAAACAACTAGAAATAAAATAAAAAACAGGAAGCAATAAAAAGCAATAAAACCTTAAACATTAGTGAAAAAAGGCAACTAAAAGAAACAAGAAGAAACAATAAGCAACAAAAACCAAAACCTGACACAAAAATATACGAAAAGAAATAAAAAAAAAAAGAAACAAAAAATAACAAAAAGCAACAAAAAATAACACTGCCTAAAAAATAAAAATAGCTAACCAGTTTCTTTGATATTTTAATTACAGGTACAATAGAAGTCATACCAGTCTTCATTCATCACAAAGGGAATTGGAATTAAGCAATGGATTATATTGATATGACGGCAATTACAATACAACCAAACTGCAGCTTTCATGAAATGCGGAAAATAATATCAGAGAGGCTTCAAATTCAAATAGATTTTTAGTAAATGGTCATACAGTACAAAGTCAGAGAAAATTATCGACCTTTAAAAATAGAAGACAATACAACTGTCTTTTTCTATTTACAACTAAAGAAGAAAGAACCTGATTTGACCAAATTCTCTCTATGCCTCACTGTTGAGAAAAAGGAATTTCTAGAAACAAGCTTCAATAACAATATGATGTAACAAAAATCAACAACTCAAACAGATTTGGTATTAATTTTTGAACACAGCTCAACAAACACAGAAGTAAATAATCAAAATTCAAATTATCTAGATTATGCAAAAATAATGACGAATATCCTTCTACTGGAAGAAGGCAATAAAGAATCATCAATAATCTGTAACAAAACAGCAACATAACCTGAAGAAGGTGTAATATACAACTGTAAAGAACAATTTAGAAAAGCATTAAGACTTAGTTCTGTCAAAAACCACTTCTAATACAGAACTATTAAGATAAACACTCTCAACTTTGTTGCTAAATACATGGATGAAAAATGCAGCTAGGTGATAAGTGAAGGGAATGGAGAATCAAAGCAACCAAATATGTGGAATTTTAAAATTTTTGGAAGCATGCAACACTTGCAACAAGTTTGAATCCATTTATGCCCCAAGAACCAAATCACATGCACTTTACATAACTAAAAATGCATCATGGATAATATTTTATCAACAAGCAAAGTACTCATATAATAAAATTACAAGTCCTACATACTAAGAGGTAAGTAACACTTACAATACTCCTTAGTGTGTAGAATACTCGACAAGCTTTAGTTGTTGAATTGACTAGCTCCAAGCTTCCCAAGTGTGAAGCCACTTGCTCGAGACATACAGATTGCACTCGGTTGATCTTCAAGATTAATGAAGCTCCACCACACAAGCCTCTCTTGAATAGACCCAAGAGCTTAGGAAAGTTTTTTTAATCTTGAAGTATGGAAATCTATCCTCCCAAAGGATGATGGTTTAAAAGAGATATCACAACTCTTGTGATAGTTTTTGGCTCGCTCTTTTTAAACTAAGGAAGAAGAAAGACTCTATTTTTCTTTTCCCTCTTGTTTGGTTAGAGTAACCAAGCTCTCTTTCTATTCTTGGCCAAAAATTCCAGCATAAAGTTGTCTTCAACTTTGCTTTTTCTTGTCATTTAATAAGCCCTTAGTGTCACCTTTGTCAACTCTTGCAACTATTGCAAGTCTACATTCCAAGTCTTCATTCCAAGTCAATGGAAAACTTAGAATTCCACAACCTTGATGTAGAGAAGACACCAACTTTGAATAGGCTTATTCGGTTGCATGGATATCCCTATCCCTATTCCAATTTCATTAACACTTAATGGGCTTGGGCTTGGGATATGGGCTTCTCTAAACTTAGAGATGGCCCAATCCAATCCAAACAATTAATGGGCTAGATTAAACTCTTTAATCAAAACTCAATCCATATAAATAACAAGTGGACTAATTTAAAGTCATTAAAACAAGTCCAATGCCTATGGTCTATCTCATGGACCAAGTCCATCATCCATAACACATATGGTCCATCTCATGGCCCATGTCCATATATATATATGTATATTTGGAAGGCTAATATTAATTTAATCTTTAACTTAATATCTCATATTAAATTAAGCCTAAATTAATATTTGCTTAAATACAATAAAGTTCTAATCTTTGAATTCGATTTGCACATATGCGGGGATCTAGCATATCCCGAAATCTGAATTCAAAGATTGGAACTTTATTGCATTTAAGCAAATATTAATTTAGGCTTAATTTAATATGAGATATTAAGTTAAAGATTAAATTAATATTAGCCTTCCAAATATATATATATATATATATATGGACATGAGCCATGAGATGGACCACATAAGTTATAGATGATAGACTTAGTCTATGTGATGGACCATAGGCCTTGGACTTTGTTTAAAGAGTTTGAACTAGTCCACTTGTTAATTATATGGATTGGGTATTGATTAAAGAGTTTAATCTAGCCCATTAATTATTTGGATTGGATTGGGCCATCTCTAAGTGTAGAGAAGCTCATGGCCTAAGCCCAAGCCCAACACAAGTCCAAGCCCATTAAGTGGTAATGGAATTAGAATAGGGATGGGGTAACTATCCAACCAAGCTAACCAATTCAAAGATGGTGGCTTCATAGATTCAAAGTTATGGAATTCCAAGTCAATAGTAGACTGAATGAAGACTAGCAATAGTTGCTAGACTTGACTAAGAAAATACCAATGGATTATTTAAGAGAGCTTGACTAGAATTTTCAGCCAAGAGAGCAATTAAGAGAGCTTTGGTTACTCTAACCAAACCAAAGGAAAAGAAAGAGTGTCTTCCTTTTTCCTTAGTTCAAGAGTGAACCTTCCTACATCACAAGAGTTGTGATTTCTCTCTACACCATCATCCTTGAGGGCAAAAACTTAGTTCCATAACCTTCAAGATCAAAGAAGCTTTTATAAGCTCTTGGGTCATTCAAGAGAGGCTTGTGTGGAGAGCTCATTGGTGCTTAAAGATCAACCAAGTGCAAACTGTGTGTCACAAGCTAGAGACTTCATGTTTGGGGAGCTCGGAGCTAGTGGATCGCAATAATAAAAAATGTATTGAGCGTTCTACAAACTTGGGAGTTATGTAAGTGTTACTTGACTCTTAGTATATAGGGCTTGTAATATGATTACATGTCTTTTTAATTTTTGCTAAAATATTATTCATGATGCATGATTTGTTAGTTATGTAAATTGCATGTGATTTGGATCTCGTGGCATGAATAGATTCAAACTTGGTGCAAGTGTTGCATGCTTCCAAAATTTTAAAATTCCGCATATTTGGTTGCTTTGAACTTCCATTCCCTTCAATTAGCTACTTCACCTTAGATGTCATGTATTAAACAAATTGCAATTGTACTAAATTTGTAAATAATTTGTAAAATTAGATTAATTTTTCAAATTTTAAAGTTTGATATAAATTTATAAAGTTTGAAAAAGTTGTGATTTTTGACACCAATATACATTGTAAAAAATAAAAAGTTCACATACTATTTATGCAGTGTTTCCTTTATTGTATCGTTGTAAGGTCATAACAAGGTCTAAATGAGTTCTGATTGTATGAGTTGTCTACGAAAATTTTTTTTTTTCAATTAAATAACTAAATAGTTTATTAATATGGTAAATTTTGTTACAATATCTCATTATGGGTATCATAATAATTTTAATATTGCTAGCAAAAAACAAAAGAAATTATACGTTTATGCAAGTAATTATAACCTTTTGTTACTTCTAACAAAATGAAAAGAAAGAAGATTGAGCTATCTATTTATATATATCTTATACTGAAAGAGCCTAAAAAACACAGAAATATGATATTGTGAGGCTATAAAAGCGGTCTTCTTTTTCTTTTGTAAACATTTATATTTCTTTTCGTAATAAAATCTATAAATCTACTAATACAAAAATATATTATTTGTCTAGTCACAATTAACTTATTTTTCCCACCCAACCTCCTAAAATATAAATTTTTATTAAAAGAAAAAAAATAGGCACAATACTACCAATCAACTTTGGATGATGATGATAACTAAAAGCAAAACTATATTTATGAGCTTCATAATAAAAAAATTAAGAATTATCACATTGAATTCTTTTTATTTTCTTACTTTTTATTAATTCATGCTTTTATATTTGTATATAGATTTTGGAGGGTCTTCTTAAACTACCAGAGAATAGACAATGTGCTGATTGTTAGAGCAAGTATTAATAATTACCATTTCCAATAATTTATCATATATTTATAATTGCAGTATGTTATTGCGAGTTAGTATCTACTTGCAATTATTCTTTCATTATGTTTTCATCCATATCCACTTCGAAGATAACTTAAAAACTTTCATGGCACTTCTAAATACTGCTTTAAAATTTACCTTTAGCTATTTTCTTTATTGACCCTTATTAACTTGCTATTTGATTTCATATATTTATTTCACATAATTCATTCACAATATAATATTTTATATCTAGCAAGCTTTATTTTTGTTCATCAACAAACCTTTAGCCACTTAACTTCATATATCTACTAATAGAATGATAAGTGTTGATTTTTACTTTCAAAACTCATTAAGAGTATGAGAATTAGTATAGTTGCGTATTACATTTTATTGATAAGTATTACATATTTATAGAGATTACAATTAGGGCTGAGCATGGGTTTTGAAGAACCTAATCTGTTCTAAAAAACGAACCGAAAATCTCCATAACTAAAAATATCTGTTGATCATTTGACATTCTCCGAGCCGAACTGTTCCGAAAATTTTTATTGGAACGGGTCCGGAGATTTTGAATTCTCTGAACCGAGATCCGTCCTGAACCGCTCCGAATTGTACCGAACCGAAGAACCAAAACTAGAACTGATAATTTTAATTTTTATATTCATTTTTTTAATATTAAATCTACTAATTTAACATTTAATCTAAAATAATAAATATCAATTTAATTATTTTAAATAAAAAATTTTAATCATTAATTAAATTATTTTAAATCACAATAAAATAAATATTAAATTAGTAAGTAGCATTTCAAAATATTATAATATAATTTATGTTGAAAAATTTAAATTCATCTTCAGTAATAAAATTGTAATATACCATACTTTTTTAATAGGTGTGATGTTTTTATTATTCTATTATATATATTATTTATATAAATTTTTTAAAAAAAAATAATTACATGCCATATTATAGAGTATTATAAAAAATTTTAGTAAAATTTTCATAATAGAAAATAATAAATAAAACTATAAAAGTTATTTAATTTTATAATAAAATTATGAAATGGTTTGTTGTTTAATAGTTTAACTTGAATCATATTTTTATTTATTTTTTTAATTTTAAAAAAATTGATTTCCAAATTAAAAATTTTAATTCAAAGAATAATCGATTTCCAAACCAAATTACACTAAAAATCTTAATTTTCAAACTGATCCGAATTAAAATTTTGGAACAATTCCAAAAAAACTAGTGTCAAAACAAATTTGTCTGGATATTGTAGTTTAACTGCATTTCTTTTTTTATTAAAAAAAGTGTCTAATTTTTGCTAAATATTTAATTTAGTCCAAATTATTATTGTATTTATGATTTTTTAAACAATTTAGTTTAATTATCATTTATTTTTTTAATTCACCTAAAAATAATATATTAACTTTTTAATTAATAGTATTTTTATTATTAATTATTATTTAATAGATGTTTGATTTATAATTTTTATTATAATTTATTTATCAATTAATTTATAAATAACAAATTTATCTTATAATTACCAAGAAATAATTATTTATTTATTTATTTATAAAATTATTAAATAATAAAAAATATTTTTATTGGACAAATATGTAAAATAAATATAAATATTGGGTCTAATATGTATGGTGGGTGTCGAATCCAACAAAAATAAAATTCTACTTTAAAAAAAATATTTGTAGCAAGGGTTGAGTAGAGTCGTGTCCTAAGATATTGATCAAATTATTAAATCTGAATTTTACTTTTGAAATAAGAAAAATAAAAAGGAAATTTTTGTTTATTGAAAAATAAATTTAAAGTAAAACAAATAAATTATAAAGTAGAAAATTAAAAAGAATAAATCAAATATTAAAAGCTTATAGTCAAGGAATATCTTGGTTCTAATTCATTTAAATTGATCATCGAATATAAATAGATAAATTTTTACTTCTCAAACAAATTGGTTATAAACACTAACAAGCTCTAGCATTTTGCTCTTCCTTAATAATAATTTAAAAGAGATAAGATCATCTAATAAATCTTATTTCTCAATAACTACGAAACAAGCTCTTAGGATTTAATTGAGAAATAACATTAAAAATTAGAAAAGCTATCAATTCCAATCAATAATACACAAGCTCGATTATTTAAATTGGACCTAATAAATTCACTCACACTAACCTCAAGGATTCAATTCCATAAGTGTGTGGATTTGCCACTTTGCTAAATTAAATAAACAATTACAGATTTATAGATTTAACTAGTAATATTCATTCAATCAAAATCAGACGTCAATAATCTTAATTGAACAAAATAACATTAAGCATAGAAAATATTCAGATATTTGATAAAAAAAAACAATGAAAATAAATTCTCACAATTTATTCATGAATCATACCTTGATATCATTGACTAGAAAAAGAAAATTCAGTCACTCATAGCTTACAAAAATCCAAAATTAAAAATAAAGAAGACTGAAAATAATAATGTTGAATCCATAATTCAATACACAAAAATCTCTCTTTTATAAAGAACCTAACCTAAACGATAATCATCTAAACTAGGAACTTTTCAGAGGCCGAATTTACTGCCAAAATAAAGTAGAAGAATCAGCTAAAATAATTTCCAATAACAGCAGTCCCTAAAAATCTGCACTGCACAATTTCTGCGCAAGCGTCCGTGGGCACACTTAAGTTCGAATTCATGTTAAAAATATAGCCCAGACTGCACTTTGTGTAACACCCTCACTACTATTTACTCCATTAATAACATGATTATAGACTTAATGATAATAAAGAATCTCTTATAAAATAATATTACAATACTTTAATGTTAATCTTTAAAACTATCTTAAGGTATTTATTCTCTATGAACATCACAAGATTTACATTATTTTTCATAACAAATTATATTCTCATTCTTCAAATATCTCTAATAAGATCTTCATCTTATCAATCTTCTTTATTGTCGTGGTCCGCGGCACTGCCATCTCTCGCTACTGACTAAGCAAATATCAAACACCTATACTGAAAATTTAAAACAAAACGAGTGTGAGTAATTTCAAAAGGAAATTACCTAGTGAGTGGATAAAACATTATTTTGAAATAATATCACAAGAAAATCTTTAAACTAATTTCCAATAGTTTCAAAAGTAAGAAACCACTGAACTTCAAATATTTTATTCACATTCAAATAAATCTCGATTTCAAAAACAACCACATCCATTACTAGTTCGAATATTTCATGAAATCCCCCTTTTTTATATGTATTTATTTACTGAAACAATAAGGATTTAATAAACACCAGTATTCAATAAATACGCAATATTAATATCTATATAGCATCACTACTAACTAATCTTTCTCTTATAAAATCAGGAATTCGGACATAAAGTAATTCATCACTAATTCAAGTAATATATTAAAAGATAATTTATTAAATGAAGTAAATCAACACTTCATTGCACATTCTTTGGTAATATACTTTAACATACCAACAACAAGTTCATCATCCATATACACCATTCATTGAAAATGATTAACTAGGAGTACTTCATGCATATACACCTGATCTTAAGCGCAATATCATTCAACACTATAATATCTCGCAAGTATTCGTTCATTTACAACACCCATGATAACATTACTTAAGTGTGATCAGCACTTAAGCCCAAAATGACTCAAAGGTTAATCTAACCTGATATAGGTAGCTGGCCCCAGGCAGCAGCTCTACATAGGCAGCAGCTCTACATATATCTCAGATGTAATCTTACATCTTCATAGCAAATTACCCGGCCCTTAGCAACGGCTATGCATACGTGTACCCGGCCCTTGGCAACGGCTA
>CATIWO010172867.1:0-10126 GCA_949673435.1 Macaranga tanarius
TGTTAATTTGATTAATTTAATTGAATGTTTAGTAGTTAATAATTTTAATTTAAATAGAATTAATTAACATTATTTTGGTATCAATTGCCTATCCATCCTATTATTTATCCGGTTAATACAAAATTTACTCTGAATTCCCCAATGTTCGACACCCTATTTACTCTATACTAAGTCTAAGAGGCTAGGGTACTAATTTTACTCGTAACATGGACTTTTCTTTAGTTGATCCTTAGTGGCTCTTCTTGGAGTAGAGGAGGAGGATGCTTCTTTCCTTGAGCTTCTTTTTAGTGCCATGGTTAGAGAACAAGTGGAATAATGCAAAGAATGTATGTGCAGTGAAGATAAAAGAAAGAGAAAATTGATAGACTATTGAAAAAGAAAAATAAGAATAGAACTTAAAAGTAATATGATGAGAAGAAGGTGGAAAGTATATGTATATAGGATGAAGGAAGAGATATGATATAGACAAGAATTTTAAAAAGAACTAAAGCTTGTAGGAGCAGAGCATAGAATAGAGAAAAGATGTGGATGTAAATGTGAAATGAAATGTAAGATTTAATGTGTTTATATAGAGAAAATGGCTTAATTTTGACTCTCGGATCGATTTAAAATTAATTACTGGCATGAGTTGTCTATTATTGTTAGAGAAGATGTGAAGAGGTTCAAAAAAAATGAAAAAAAGGGCTAGTTTTGGGAGCAGCTCGCTCCTCATGGTCCACTCACGATCGTGAGGGTCACAACTCTTTAACGAGCCCACATGTCATGATCTGCCTGCATGGGCAACGATCATGAAACTAATTCCCGAGAGGCCCTCAGACTTTCAAATTTGTTGCAATTAAGTCTGAAAGATGTTGCAATTTACTTTTGGACTAAATTGTAAAAATTAAAAACTTTAAATTTAAATCTCTTTTGGCTTAAACTAATGTACTTTTTGAAATTCTTTTGATCATGCAAATGATATAGGATTTTAATGAATAATTTAATATTAGCTATTTAAATAATTAATAAAATGAATTAATTTCAATGATTAATCATTAATTAACATTAAAAGAAATTAAATCAAATACAACTTCAGATGCTTAATTCCAATGAATCACCAACTAAGTTCAATGTATAGAATCACACAAGCATATAAGCATAAACACAAAACACTTTAAACTAGAACCATCTAGCATACCAATCTCTTGCTTAATGAAGTTCAAATGTTCCTCATGAAGAGGTTTGGTGAAAATATCAGCTAATTGGTTGCTAGTATCAACAAATTCAAGAACAATGTCATCATTTGGAGTATCATCACGCAAGAAATGATGTTTAATGTCAATATGTTTAGTTCTAGTGTGTTGGATAGGATTCTTTCTAAGGTTAGTAGCACTTGTATTGTTATATTTGATTGGATTATGATCAATACTAATGCCACAGTCCAAGAGTTGTTATTTTTACCATAGAACTTATGAGCAACAATAACTAGCCACCATATATTTAGCTTCAGCAGTGGACAAGGTAACTAGAACTTATTTCTTACTAAACTAAGAGACTAAATAATGTCCTAAAAATTGATAAGTTTCGAAAGTGCTCTTTCTATCTAATAAACTACCGACAAAGTTCACATCCGAATAACTAATTAAGTCAAAGTTTGAACTCTTAAGATCCTTAAGTCCTAAATGCAATATGCCAATGAGATACTTAAAAATTCTTTTGATGGCATGCAAATGAGATTCTTTAGGACTAGATTAAAATTTAGCATATAATCAAATAGTAAATATTATATCCGGCCTGCTAGCAGTAAAAAAAGGGATCTAATCATACCTTTAAACTTCTTCTCATTAATCGCCTTGCCTTTTTTATCCTTGGAGAGTTTGGTGGTGGTGCTTATAGGTGTTTTGCTAGATGATGTAGAACTAATTGTATACCCTAGTTTTTATAGCTAAATATAGAATAAGCAAGGGGTCGAACACAGGGAAAATGAGGAAATCAAGTATTAACAGAATAGATACTAAGATGAATAGGCTAACCAATATATCAAGTTGTAATTAATCAAATTATAAACCTAGTTAAATAGTAAATTCACTAAACCTATGAAATTAATAAGAAATAGAATAACAACAATATTTAAAGAAGTGTAGGTGGAGATTACAATATAGAATAGAATAATGAATTATTAATATAAGTCAATTTTATTAACTATGGATGAAATGATTGGAGAATTAATCTATTATCTTTAAAGCTTATCTCTAAGTCATTTAAAGATATCTTTGAGTAGGTTTACAAGCACTCTCATGTTAATGTATATGTAAACAAAGATTATGAAGCCCTTTGCCAATTATTTTTACCCCTTTAGAAGTAGATTCCCTATCTCTAGTCCAATTCTTTAACTTCAGTGACAACAAATGCTTTTCCATCAAAAACCCCAATTCTTATTGTGAATTTTTAACTAAAACATTACATATGGTGATCAAACATCTATAACACAATTAATAACTCAATTAAATTCAAATCATTCATCCATTAATACAAAATAAATAATATAATTCATTGAAACTATCATCTATTGCAATTCCAACCTACAAAGCACTTAGCCTTGATACATCCTTAATGAAACCATAAACACATAGAAATAATATACAATCCTCAAGAAAATTATAAAAAGAAAGAGTTAGAGATACTTGGAAACAAATTTAGAATCTCTAAATAATCTCTTTTGATAATGACTTGATGAAGAAAATGTCTACAAAGCAAATGCTCTTTGAACTTCTTGAATATCAATAAAAGATCTTCAATGTCCTAACTACTTTTTGTCTCTAAATTTTTTATGAATGTTTTAATCATTATTTTCAGAGAAAAAATAAAGTGTTTATATGCTTGGAAGTTAATATCTAAAGGGTACAAGTCATATCACACAAAAAGCTATCGATCTTGGTGAAGGATCACATTGCTTCAACACTAGTAATTATTTCAAAGGTGTTTTCGGCAATTATAATGAGTGAATTAGGTTCTAATGTCTTTATAAATTATATCCCTCTGAATTAGCTTTCCATAGCCACTTGAATCACTTAAATCGGAGTTCTGTAGAGGAAGTTATGGCCAAAATATACAACATGGTTAGAATGGTCGTGTCTCTTCACATTGTGTCGAGTAGTGAAGCTTGGTGCCGACTCGTGACAGTTCCTCTCTGTCATAACTCGTGAATGGCTTGAAGAGAGGTGTCGACTCATGATAGTACTCCTCTATCATGACTAGTGAATGTCACAAAGAAATGGTACCGAGTAGTGACAGGCAACCAACACTTTAGAGCTTGTTCCCTCCATTCTTTTAACCTTGGATGACTTCAATGTGCCCATATGACTTCCCTAAGCTTCAAGCAAACTTCAAAAACTTTAATGAATCATTTAAATTCATATGAATTTATAAAGAACAATTAAGATCAAAATCATTTATGATTATGAATGAAATGCATCAAGATTAAGCTAAAATGTGAATTAAATGCAACCTAAATATACATGAAACATTCTAAAATTACTATTCTATTTGCAATATATCACTAGCTTTGGCTCCATCCATTCTAAACTTCTTGAAGATGTTTCTTATGTATTTTAGTTTAGTTGATAAAGATCCAATTCTTACATTACTTAATTTGAAGCTCAAGGAAGAACTTGAGTTCACCCATCATGCTCATCTAAAATTCTCTTTGCATTAGTTTAGAAAATTCCTCACACAAGCAGTGGTTAGTAACACTAAATATAATATCATCAATATAAATTAGAATAATTAACCAATCATTATTAGATTTCTTTATAAAAAGTGTTGTGTCAACCTTTCCCTTAAAGAATCATTTCTCTAATAGAAAGTTGCTCAACCTTTCATACCAAGCTGTAAGAGCTTATTTTAATCCATATAATGTCTTTGTCAATTTGAATACATGGTTAGAAAATTCATAACTTTCAAAACCTGGAGGTTGTTCTACATAAACCTGCTACCATTTAAGAAGACACTTTTTATATCCATCTAAAATAATTTAAAGTCCATATAAGATGCAAATGCAAGGAATATCCTAATGGCCTCTAACCTTATAACAGGAGTAAAGGCTTCATCATAATCAATGCATTCTTCTTGATTATAACCTATAGCCACTAACCTTGCCTTATTCATAGTAATGATATCTTATTCATTTAACTTATTTCTATAAACCCACTTAGTGCCAATAATAGGATAATTATTGGGTCTAACAACTAAGTTCCAAATCTTATTTCTCTCAAATTAGTTGAATTCCTTTTGCATGGCAAGCACCTAATTCATCTTGTAAAGCCTTATTGGTAGACTTTATCTCAATTTGAGAAACAAAGGCAAAATTAACCAAAGGTCTAAAGGAAGATCCAGTGGTTACCCCTTTTGATGTTTCACCCAAAATTAGCTCCTTAGGATGATCCTTCATGTAGTGCTAATCCTTTTGAAGTTCTATCTTTGGTCGAGATGCTTCTTGAATTTCCTCTTTTGTTGGTTCCTCTAGCTCTAATGGTTTTGAGGCATCATTGTCTTCTAGGTTCATATATATGAAGTCACTTATAAAGTCATGAACAACAACAAGATCCTTTCTCAGATCAAGTATATTAGATTTATTAAATACAACATGCATGGATTCTTCAACCACTAAAGTTCTTTTGTTAAAGACTCTATAAGCTTTTCTAGAGGTGGAATAGTCTAGGAAAATACCTTCATCAACTTTTGAATCAAAATTTCCAAGGTTGTCCTTAGTGTTTAATATAAAGCATTTGTATCCAAATACTATAAGATATAAAATCTTGGGTTTTCTATTATTCTATAACTTATAAGAAGTTTTATTTAAAATTTGCCTCTTGAAAACACAATTTGGAATATAGTAAGCGGTGTTAATGACTTTCGCCCAAAAGTATAATGGCAAATTATACTCATAAAGCATAGTTCTAGCCATTTCAACTAAAGTTTTCTTCTTTTTCTTAACCATCCCATTTTCTTGAGGTATTCTAAAAGAAGAATAGTTATGAGAGATGCCATTTTCATCACAAAAAGAGTTTAATTTAGTTCTATTATCACTACTAATACTAGTGATACAAAAACCTTGTTTTCTTTTGAACTCTTTTTGTAAAACTTTTAAAAGCATAAAAAGCATCATTCTTATAAGTTAGAAAGCACACCTACATAAATTTAAAGTAATCATCAATAAGGACAAATTCATAATTCATTCCACCTAAAATAGCTACTCTAGGGGATATAAATAAATCCATATATATTAGCTCAAGTGGCCTAAAGGTAGACACTCTATTTTTGAGCTTGAATGATGATTTAGCTTACTTCTCCCTTTGACAAGCATCACATATTTTATCTTTGATAAACTTAAGTTTGGGTAAACCATCCACAAGTTCGCTTTTGCTAAATTCATCAATTAATTCAAAATTAGCATGTTTTATTCTTCTATGCCAAGTCCATAAGTCATAGGAAATAGACATTAAACATTTATATTCCTTGTTGTACACTTCATTTTAAATCAATAACATATTCACTATCAACTCTTTCACCTCTAAAAACTACTTTGTTATCACTAAAGTTACTAATAAAGTAATTTTTAGGATAAAAGGTGACTTTGTTTTCCATGTCATATAATTGACTAATACTATGCAAGTTGTGTTTCAAGCTATCAACAAGTAAAATATGATGAATAGAGAGGGTTTCCAAATTACCTATCTTACCAATTCCCACAATCTTCCCTTCGGCATTATCTCTAAAAGTGACACTTTCTCTATCTTTTGCCTTAAGGGATGTGAATTGGTAATTATCTCCCATTATGTGCCTTAAATACCGACTATTTAGATACCATTGACTTTTGCTCTTGGTGGATTTTAAGCGCATCTACACATCAACAAATTAAATATTCTTTTGAACACAAACCTTAAATGATCTAGGTTGGTTAGTCTCAAAGTAGTTTAAAGGCAATAGTTACAAATACAATCTCCTATAGTAGCATACATTATTAGTATGCCTAAGAGTCATATAATGAAAGCATTTCACATTTGCAAATCTATTAGTCCTAGGTGTATGGGTGTTCTTAATAGGGTAGTATTGCACATACCTTCTAATATGTATGTGAGTCCTAGAATGAGTGTGAGATATATAATCATAAGAATGAACATGATAATATGGTATAGTATGCTTAGGTGTATGCTTCTTAGTGTACATGAAGGCATGCTTAGGTTGAGATCTTTTGGCTTGTACCTTAGACCTTTGAGCTATAGAGGGATGTGTCTTAAGAAATTTGGCTCTAGAAGTGTGAAACTCTTTAGCCTTGATAGCTTGAGTCTTTGAGTTAGTGCTAGAGATATATAAAGAGACATGTTTAGCTTTTGTAAAATTATATTGAGAGGATGATGATGATGATGCTCTATGTTTATATCTAATGCCATGGGTATTACTATAAATTTTTTAAAAGTTAAGAGAGCATCAAGAGTTTCTTTTCCTTTGTAAAACTTAAAAGTAGAATACTTTAGCTCCAGAACTTCTTTAGAAAGATTATCATTATCTTTTTTAGTCTTATTAAGTTCACATCTCAAAGATGTGGAAGCTTTCAAATTATTGGATAATTATTCATTTGAAGAAATCACTTTAGAAAACTTTTCTTTTAAATTCTTAAAGTTTTTTAACATAAAGCTCTTGCTTGTAAAACTTTTTCTTTGAAAGTGAATTTTTATATTTTAAAATAATCTTACTCATAATAGAGCTCTCATCATCATCATCATAATTTAGTTCATCATCATCATCTCAACAACAAGAATTAGAAGTAGAAGGTACCTCTTTATCTTCAAGGGCCATGAAACATAGATTGCCTACCTCTTAGTTCTCCTCTTCCTTTTCTAAATCGGATAAGTCATTCCAAGTGGCTTTGAAGGCCTTCTTCTTCTCTTTAGTTCCTTTGCTTTTGAGTTTGAGCCTTGGACACTCACTTCTTATATAACTCGGTTTCTTGCACTCATAACAAGCGACTTCCTTGACTCTTTTTCCTTTATTGTTCTTGTTGTCCCTTTGTCTTGAGAAATTCTTCCTTCTCAAGAGCTTTTTGAAGTTTCTAATGAGCATGAAAATTTCATCATCTTCCTCACTTAAGTTAATGAGAGTCTCCTATTCACTATCCTCTTGAATGGCTTTTAAGGCTGTCCCCTTCTTCCTCTCTTCCTTTTCTTATTTCTCTTATTCTCTTTGCTTTAAGGTGAGTTCATGAGTCAAAGTTTTTCACATGAGAATTTTGGTGGAGAGCTTTGATAAGTCATGAGGTTATTCAATTGAAGTCACTCTTAATTCCCAATCTTTCTTAGGTAGCACTCTCAAGATTTTGGTATTAACTTCTTCTCTTGAGTAGTATTTCCCTAACTTTCTTAAAGTAGTAAGAAGAGCATTTAATTTATTGGTCATTTTGGAAATGGACTATTGGGGCTTCATCTTGCAAAGTTCATATTCATAAACATAAAGTTGTATCTTCTGACTCCTCATTTATACATTTCCTTTATAGTGGTTCTCAAGAGTTTTCCAAAGTTCCTTAGCCGAAATATAATATTACACCTTGCCACCTTCTTCTCTAGACATAGTGGCAAGGAAGATTGTTATGGATTTCTTATTCTTGTAGTTTTCTTCTTTTCAGTTTGGCTCCATTTAGCTATATCTACAAAAACTTGTGCATTTTTTATTATTTCAGTTGAAGGATTCTATCATTAAAGCACAACATTTCAAAGTCTAATGGGATCACTATCTAGATACAACTTCAGCTTGTACATCCAATGGAGATAATCATTTCCATCAAATAATGGTCTAAAGGATTGGAAGTTTAGAAATTAACTCTTCATAATCTTAATTCCAGTAATAAAGTACTTATAATTTAAGCTCTAATACTAATTAAAAATGCCCTAGGGGGTGAATAGGGCTAATTTGAATTTAAGAAAAATTAAAAAGAGATTTAAAGATGTAGAGGAAGAAAGTTTAAGAAATAAAGGTAATAAAAAATAAATCAAGACACAACCATAAAAACATAAGGATTTAAGGAGTTTAAATTATCAATTAATCCTACGTCTCCACCTAACTTACTCCAAGTTAGAATTTTTCAACTTCCACACCAATCTATTAACTTAGATTGATTACAACCAAAGAGTTTTATAAATCTTAACTCAAACCTTTATAATAATTGAGTTTTTTTAGCTAAACTCAAATGAAATCCTATCCTTAAGTGTTTTAGTGGCTAACACTTAAACCAACGCTAGAATTAAACCTCACTTCCCTTAATTTTAACCTAAAAAGTGAGAAAAAAATAGATCCTAATTCTAATCACACACCAAATACTCAAGAGTTAAAGTACAATTTAAGAATTTAAAAGAATTTTAAAGTAAGCTTTAATGTATGCTAATAATAAATGCTTTCAATAAACAACTTAACTTTTTAAATGTAGTTTTGAAGCTAGGATTTATAGTTGGGGCTCAAAAAGTAGTTGTTAGGAAGCCTCAAAATCGTCCAAAATCACTTTCAATTTCATTTAATATCATTTCAGCTTTTTGCAGGATTTTGTCAGCTTAAGATCATAAGTGGTACCTTCAGGATCGTGATATTTGAAAATATAACCGTTGTATTCAAACCTAGTTGTTAGAAAGATCCTCAAGATCGTGACCTTCTCCTTAGGATTATGACCATGCATGTTACAATCGTGATGGGCTTAAGCTTTTCTTGAGAAAGGAAGGCTTTGCTCATATGTAACACTCTTAATAGACACTTAAACACATGGCACAATCAAATTTTTTTGAAAAATAATACATATTTCACAAATTAACATTGAAGCCCTTATCATCACATTATAACAATCTACAAGTATATTTTCACTCATTAGAACTTCTAGTTATGCATACACCAGACTTGTCACTGGCCCACCTGGTATCTCTATTGCATGCAGACTTAAACTCAACTCAACTATCGCTTATCCTGAAAAATTTAGATGCAAAGGGGTGAGCTTGCTACTCAATAAGTAATCACTAATATAGATACATATATTAGCTTCTCAAAAACTAATCAAATGGAAGAGAAAATAATTTCTATAGGACTACACGGGCGTGTCTCTCCCCGTGTAGTCTACTGTCCAAAATTCACCCTTGAGACACGGTCTAACACACGGCCGTGTTGATGCCCGTGATTGCCAATGCCAAAAATTTTTCATTCATACACAGTCGTACACACGCCCATGTGAATATCCGTGTAAGCCACTGCCCAAAATTTCTCATTCATACACATTTGTACACATGCCTATGTGAATACCCGTGAAAGCCACTGCCCAAAATTTCTCATTCATACACACTCGTGTTGATGCCCGTGTGAATACCCATTTTCATATTCTAAAAACACATTTTAATCACAACACTCTTAAATTCACACATCTAAGAACATATACTGAAAATATACCAAATATATACCACAATCTTGAATCATAAACTGAAAATATACTAAACATATAACAAAATAATATACAATCATACATTCACATCACAACATATTTCATATTATCCGGTAGGAACCATTGTCATACAATTTCATCACACTTAGCCAATTTTGGCTTATTTCTCACAATCACAATTTCCACATATGGCCACAAACTGAGACTATTCGCCCGGCTCAGTCTCAAATCTCACTCTCACACATTAATTATGGGTAGCTATCTACCCAGCTCAGTCTCTACTATCATACATATATCTCGCATTATCACCTCACACTTAAATTTCACATTCACATAAGGCATAACACAACACAATCACATTGTGAAAATTAACAATCATAATAAGTAATGCCTCACCAAGAATTACACACGTGGCCACCCGGCTCATTCCTCATATTTACACACACATAGAGCTCATATATTATCACATATCATCATGTTTCACATATAAAGCTCACATATCATCACATTTTACACTTCGAATGTAGATATAGTATCAATCATATTTCCAATAGCAAAATTCCATATTCTCATCACATTCCATCACATTTCTTAACATCCACATATCACAAATCTCTACACACTGTCATAAATACGACATTCATCACTTAGTAGGGCAACATATAATATTCACCCCAC
>CATIWO010172878.1:0-12894 GCA_949673435.1 Macaranga tanarius
GTTCTTTCTAATAGTCCATTATCTATTGAAGGTTGCTTTATTGTTCTACACATCCTTGTTTGGTGAAAGTTCTTGCAAGAACTTTGGGTCAACAAAGGAGAGACTTGTGGCTTGAACATCACCATCCTTGGAGGTCTTCCTTACCAACCTGTGTGTATCAAGCTAGAGGCTTCACAATTGGGGAGCTTGGAGCTTGGAGCTTGTAGATCAACACCAACCAAAGCTTAACGAGCGTACTACTAACTAAGGAGTTATGTAAGTGTTACTATATCTCTTAGTTGCTAAGTCTTATTTTTGAAAGCATGACTTGGTTGACATGTTGATTGTATATTGTTCATTATGCATGTTTAGCTATGTAAGAGTGCATGTGATATGATCTATGGGCATGAAAGTATTTTGTATTTGATGCAAATGTTGCATGCAATGAAAATTTTTAAATTTCACATTTTCATTATTCCTCTACACACACTTTCCTTCAGATATCAGTCCAACACAGGCGAAGCACATTGGAAGGCAATTAAGAGGATTTTGAGATACTTGAAAGGTACTGTGGACTACTCACTGTATTATTAAGGAAATGATATACAATTAAGAGGATACACAGATGCTGATTGGGCTGGAGACATAGATGAGAGGAAATCTACATCTGGTTTTATTTTTATGTTAGGAAATTCTACCATCTCCTGGAGTAGCAAAAAATAAACATATGTTGCCTTATTAATAAAGAACCTATGATAATCATGATTAATAGTCAATCATTAATAGCTTATACTAAGGATAAGTTCTGATGAATTGAAACCTCCTCCAGACCTATAAATATAGAAGAACACCTTATATGAGCCTAGGATCTCTGATCCGTAGGTTCTCCGATGCTTAAGTCAGAGAAGAGTTTATTCAAGATAATCTGTATAACAGAAATATGAGCCTTTATATAGGCACAATAGAGACATACCTAGTCCTACTCCAATTAGGACTCGTTTGATACTTCTTTATTTGTGATTGATCTTCCTTATCCTTGTTGAATACGGATTGGTTAAGGGGAAAGACTCATGATTAGGACTCTTTATGGGATTGGACCAATTCTGGAATTATCAAGTTCCATAGTAAGACTAAGTATATTAACATCAAGTATCATTATATTAAGGACATGGTTGCATGAGGAGAGGTAAACTTAAATAACATTTCTATGTATGACATGATAGCAGATCCGTTGACAAAAGCTATCACTAGAGATGTGTTTGATTTTAGATTGTACTTTACTTGTCATGTAATTTTAACAAGATTTGTTAGATGTTTATTGTCCATAAACATGTGGATGTTCATTTGGCAACACACAATGTGTTAGTATTAAATATATGTGATATTTAAAGCATGTTGGACAGAGAAGTAACCCACTCACATGGGTGTTTACCCTAATTTTGTTAAATGGGTTTAACAAAGATTAGGATGAGGCAGTATTTTAAACAGATAAGAGAGTTACGAGATCCTATTTAATATAGGTATACCGTCTTTCTTAAGTTTTAGATGAGTTCTAATTTAAGTGCGAGATAAAATCTTACATTTCATTTCATGATTTGTAAGTAGATTTACATAATCTTTAAAAGGAGAATTAAAGACAATTCTTCTTGATTTTGTCTTAACGGCCAGAAGCAATCTCAATTAAGTATTAAGGTTTGGTGTTTAGGTACACCTAAATGTATAGCTTCTGTATGGTGTTAAATATATGATTTTAATCATTTTGAAACATGCGCTCTTTTTAAAAAAAGAATGAACACCATAACACATGATTCATACCATGTGAGTGAAAGCCGACCGAGAATGGGAAGTTATAAAAATAATCAAATGATCTTAACCTTCCCTAGTGTGAGACCTGTTCCATAAACTTATAGTTTTTGGAAACCTACCCTTAAGACCTAGGGCATATTTCTAAAGTATGGTTTGATATGGCTATTTTGGAAGAATCTCTAAAAGGTCATATGAGATATGGCCTAGAGGAATTGACTGGATAAGCGAGTTAAACCATATGATAGGAATAGTGCATGAGGGGAAGATTACTGATAGACTATATTCAATGTTTCTATTGTTCACCGGCTAGTCTATTATGAGTGCCATAAGTGGTGCATACATAATAGTGGAAATAGAATATTGCTAAGAGATCAAAAGGTAGCAGTGAATGTAAATAAGTAATCTGGGATAAGGAATATGTCAAGATATAGGATCTACTATCGAGACGCTATATATCTCTAATAAGTGTATAGCATAAGTGCTCTCCTTATATGCTGGTCGTATGATCTATTTATCAGTATGAATAGGATGAAAATTGAATATGTTCAGTCATGTGCAAGTGGGAGATGTTAGATTATATACACCTATGACTTAATCTGTTTAAGCTTTGAATATGGATATTATAGACTCCTAATCAAAGTTTATTACCTACTCTTTTAATGAGAATGAGTGTTATGTTTTTTTATACATAATAAAACACACCAACAAAAATACTCTATGTATTTTCTCTCTCTCTACACGCAAAAAATACTCTGTGTATTTTTCTCCCATTCTTATTCATCCCAGTGATATTTAGATTGTGAAGACAATAGTCTTTGCTCTAGTAGTCAAGGCTTCGATCAATATATTTACTACGGTTTTCGCTACAAGAGAAAAGGGTTAGTGATATTTACTTTCTTGTGATTTATTTCCCTCTTTTCCTTTCATATCTAGTGATTCTCTAAGTTCGTGTTTAAATAAAATTTAATGGTGCATGCATTTTGCATAAAAAAATTTAAAATCAAATGTTGTTAATACTTTTGTTTGATTTTCACTTCTTTAAATTTCATTATTAACTCTTATGTTTTTTTATCATTATTTTATTTTATGCCATTTTATTTTTGTTTCATTTTTTAGTTAGTTTAATGTTATTTGTTAAAGTTAATTTCTAAATTTCATTATAAAACTTAGAAAGGAAAAATAAAATCAACATAAATATACAAGCTTATTTGACCTAAGGGAGAAAATGGAATTGTAGAAAAATGAAACCGGCAAGAGGTTACATGTTGATGCCATTTGTTATAGAAGATGTTGCAGTTGGCACTAGGCAACTCGATAACATTGTTGTTATCAACGACGTGGTCAGAAAGGTTGTTATAATCACTGATGAGGGCTGATTTGATCTTGAAAGGACCTGCTTCGAGCATTGATGAAGCTGCTATGACTAAGGAATGAGGTGTTCACGATGTCTTGTGAGAGGCTAGTAAATAATACAATCGAGGACAATACAGACACCTTGTCAGCCTTATTATCTATTGCAAGGGATGTAATTGCCATGACATGTATGGAACAAATCTCCAATAAGGCTGTGAAAAGCTGCAGGCGATAGGTGATAGTGTGTAGGTTTTGATCAGTGGCGAGGATATCACTGGCAACATAAACCAAAAAAAGCATTTGCAAGGATATTGTGATTGCGTAGAAGGCGGACAACTGAGATTTTGTGATGGGTCGACATTGAAGAGGAAGCTAATGTTTTATTTTTGGAGTCGCCACTCGTTCACATAAAAAATTTGGAAAACAGATTGCAAACTGCATGGAATCCATTTCTTTTGTCAGAGATTCTGAGTTCAGAGAACAAGTTCTACTTGACTGTTTCTCATTATACAAAAGCTACTATACTTGTTACATCACTTTAGTTTCGGATTCATGATGTCAAGTAAATGCAATATCCACATCATATATTCATATTCACAATATTCACACAAATATAACAACATTTGCAATATAACCATTCACCATATAATTAATAAAGAATCAAAGGGGAAAAAGATTAACAATACATCGCTTTGATCAAATCCTAATAAATACATAAAAAAAAAAGAAAAAGAGTGCAAAAAATAAAATCTAGCCCTTAGATCTAACAGACACGGTAAAGGCATCCATCCATAAAGTATCACATTTATTGTAAAATATAAACTAAATAATATCAATCAAACAAGAGCAATAAACTATACATTAAATAATCAAATGGAAATTCAATATAGCAAGCGAATAAATAATCAAATAAAATGATAAATAAATAATAAATAATACAATAGACCTAAAAATATACATAAAGATATAAACTACATACTTTAGGAATGCAAAATGCAAAAGTGCATTTTCTAAAGAAAATGAGTAAAATACATGTTCAATGCTAAAATTAAAATTTTAATGTAAAACTTAATTAGAAGTGTGCAATGATGTTAAATATAATATTTTTATGATACAAAAATAAATCCTTTTAATACCATGAATTAAAAATGTGATTTTTATGATAGTAATAAAAATAAGGTAAAAAATGTATACTTTAGTCTAACATGCAATTTTTATACTGAAAATGCAATCTTAACAAAGAATGCAATTTTCACATAAAGCGCTAAAAATAATAAAAATGAAGTAAGAGAGTAATTTTTAATGCAAAAATGCCAACTTACATACTGAAGTATAACTTTTGGGTAAAAGAACTAAAAATGCTAGAAGTGGCATAAAAATATAATTTTTAACACAAAGATGCAAACTTTATATCAGAAGACATGATTTTAAGGATTAAAACTTATAAAAATATAATTTTGGGTGTTAAAAATGTAAACTTAAAAAGATTTAAATAAGTGGCTAAAAATCCAAGTGTGTAGGACTCATCAAAATTACCAAAAATATACAAATCAACATCAAAAATTACAAATAAAGCATAAAGCTATTGCAAACACTCCTAGACAATCTCTTTTCTCCTCCTTTACTGCATATCATATTCCAAACTGCTTCTCAATCATAAATCACATCATAATTACATAAAATAAAAGAAGAAGTAGGAGTAGAGAGAATGCATTTTACAATAAATAAATGTGTCAAAAATAATTTGGGTCTTCAAAATTAATTTTAGCTAGACCTTTTTATTGCAAAAGACTTGAATAAGTCTTAAAGACTCAATTTTTAGGCCATTCTTACTAAAAAAGATACGAAATGACGTGAAAAATGCAATTGTATACTTTTAGAGTGTGCTTTGACAGAGATGAAGGCTTGGTTTGGATCAAGTGAATTTAAAATTAACCTAAAAAAATAAAATAGAGTAGTTATATTCCAAGTGGGTTCCTGAGTCTTCAATCCAACAGAGTAACGATAAGTTTCTAAAAAAAAAAAAAGCCTCCTTTAAGTGTAGGGAAGTCTGAATTCATAGAACTCCCAAGACAGCTCATGGGGATGTGCCTATAAGCGATAGGTACGTGCCTATGATTTCATGGGCATATGTCCATGGAAGTGATGGCCATGTGCCCATGGATGAAATTCCATAGGCACGAGCCTATAAAGATGAGTGTAGTCCCCCCCATGTTGTCTTAATGTTGTTCTAGGTTCTTGTGGGTCCCTTTTTTTTAGAGTTTTCACGCTCAAATCTGATATAATGTTTAGGATTTAATTTTCTTTTGGTGGAACAGGATTTGGTTTTAAGGTTTTGGGTGGTCAAAGCACAATCTCAAGGCTCCATCCATAGTTTTCATGCATTCTAGAGTGAAATATTTTCATTATAGGACCGCTTCAAGGAGCTATTGAAATTTTGGATATCAACACTTGCCCCCTACTTCACATGTGCTTATCGAGCGTTCTTGTGAAAGGCTTAGCTAGGATCAGTAGATATGAAGCACTATGGTAAGGTGCAGAGAGGCTAGAGAACTTACTTGCACTTACCTATCGAAGGTATTGTTATTGCTGATAAGCTATTTTATTGGTTACTGATGAGTGTGAAAAATACTTATTTTGAGCACTCTATTTTGTGCATATTAAGTTTAGTTAGTTGTATGTTTAGTTAGTTTATAGTTAGTTTAGTTAATTTTATTATTTTATTTTAATTACTTAGGATTTAGTTATTTTTATGTTAAATAGATAATTTTTGTTAAGTTTTTATCTTATAGGATGCAATGGGATGAGGACGGAATCAACCCTTAGAGTTGGATGAGCTTAGGATTCAAAAAAAAGAGTTATCTACATTAGGATCATGCATGGTCGTGCTTAATTGGTGCATGGCCATGGCTAAGCTTGATTTATAGTGTAGTACAAGGGTACACGGCCGTGCTAGAATTGTGCACGATCGTGCCTGAATATACTGAAGGAAGGGCTGCTTTTTTACGTAGCTATGCTATTTTCCTACGCACCCGTGCATAGTTGATATGGCAACCAACAAGATGATGAGTTTGAGCTGAAGTTTGGATAGACTTGAGCTCATTTTTAAGCTCTAGATTAGATAGAGTTTAAAAGGTTTTAGATGACCTTTCTACCTAGGTAATAAGGTCTATAAATAAAACTATTTATTTTTCATTAAGCGTTGTTCGAGGATTTTTTTATTTTATTTTTTAGAACACATTTAGTAAGTTTATGTTTTTCTCATATTATAATAGGGATTCAATTTGAAGATTGTGAAGAACAAGCATTCTCTACACCTTTGTGAAGGGGGTTTCCTTGTTAACTTTTCTTATTATTTATAATGATTGGATTTATTTTCTTCATTTCTTCATCTCTTTTTCTTTTTAATATGAGTGGCTAAAATCCTTTTTAGGGTTCTTATTCCAATTTGACTATGTGCCTATTATGATTAATGTTAGGTTGTTAATTCTAATTCATTGGTTCTTGTTATGCTTAATGTCATTTTAGGCTTTATCACCCTAAGATTGAATTGACACTATAGAGCTTAATTGAGAGATAAGTTCTGTAGGATTAGGCAATAACTTATTAATTGCTTAATTAGTTGAGAGACAGTTAAGTAGTTAATATTCATTAAAAGGTTATGCTTTAAAATTAGATTTAAAAGACATTAGGTTGGTAAGAATTGGAAAACTTAGTGTTAATTAATTCTCAATTAATCATAGATTTATCTAAGAGGAAAATATATGGTTCCTAAGATCCCTTCAAAATGAATTAGGATAAATGTTGACATAGTTGGATAATTGATCTTAAAAAATCGTTAAATTAAGAGTAAGAATCCTAGTTTTTAAAATTTAATTGAATCTGAGTTTTTATTTTGATTAGTTTAGATTTAGTTCTTTAAGATTTCAAACCCTAATTTTGGTGTTTAAACAAATAAACAAAGTTAGTATTTTAGTCTTCAATTTTGCAATTCTCTGTGGGACGATATCTTAATTTACTACTTGATACGATTTCGTATGCTTGTAGATTTTAGCACGTCAAGTTTTTAGCACCATTGCCAGGGAATTGTCAGAATTGATATCGTTAAGAAAATTGTGTTGCTTGATTTAGACTTTTCTTTTAATTTTGTTTTTATTTAAGGTATTACAGAAATTTGTGTTAGTTTATGCACATCACATGAAGTGCAAGCAAACAGAGACTTTTATTGATACCACTTGATTTGGAGCTAGAGAAGACAGTTCATCAGAAAAAGAAACAATAAACAAGCAAAATGAACGGAGGGGACGATGACAAAAATGAGCCTCCTAGGCAACAAGCTCTTCAGAATCCTCAAAATGGCCAGAGAATAATGCGAGATTATATGAGCCTTAAAGTGCAAGGTGACCAAACACCAATTGTAAGGCTGGCGATTGCAGCTAACAATTTGAAAATTTAAACCGGCTATGATCTAGATGATCCAGAATTCACAATTCAGTGGATTACCACATGAAGATCCATTCGGTCACATGACTAGATTTTTGGAGTATTGTTCCACTTTCAAGATGAATTGAGTTCAACCAGAAGTAGTTCAATTGATTCTCTTTCCATTTTCTCTTGTGGATAGAGAAAAAAGGTGGTTTACTAGTTTACTACCTAGCTCCATCAATACTTGGCAAGAACTCTATACAACTTTTTTAAACAAATACTTGCCACCTACAAAAGTGATGAGGATTAGAACTGAGATTAACTATTTCTTTCAAAGAGATGATAAAACGTTCTATGAGTGTTGGGAAAGATTCAAAGATATTTAGAAGCAGTGCCCACCTCAATTAATTCCTACATGGGATTTAGTGCAGTCATTTTACAAAGGAGTCAACCACACAGTTAGAGTCAACATTGATACAGTAGCGGGAGGTACTATTATGTTAAAGACACCAGAGAATGCTTTAGATCTCTTTTAGGAAATGGCCAATACATAAAGTTTGTGGTCTAATGAGAGGACCATTTCAAAGAAGGCAGGAGCAATTGAAGTGGACAATTTTACCATGTTGAATGCAAAGCTTGATGCTCTGACAAAAAGGATGGACAAAGTGAATGTTAATGCAATATCACTATTATCTTCTTCTTGTGAATTATGTCAAGGAGGTCATCCTACAATAGAGTGTCGAATGATGCAAGGAATGCCTACAGAAGATGTCAACTGTGTGGGGAACTTCAAAGGACCTCAGAACCAAGTCTATGGTAATACCTACAATCTGAGTTGGAGAAATCATCCCAATCTTTCTTGGAGTAATCAATAGAATAACCAGTGGTGACCACAAGAACCACTAGGATTTGGAGGCCAAAATGCATTACAACCTCAACCTCAATTTCAATAAGATAAAGGAGCATCTTCACTAGAAATCAAAATGGAGAAATTCATGGATATAATGTCAACAAAGATGAGTCAGCAAGATCAAGCTCAAAAGAGGGTAGAATAATTGATTCGAAACCATTCTTCTTTAATTCATAATCTAGAAGTGCAAATGGGGCAATTAGCAAATTCCTTATCAATAAGGAATCAAGGTGCATTACCGAGCAATACGGAGAAGAATCTAAAAGAGCAAGTGAAGGCTATCACCTTAAGAAGTGGTATAGAGATCTAAACCCCTAAAGCAATAATGAAGTATGAAGAAAAGAAGAAGGAAGGAGAGAAAAAGTAAGAAAGTGAATGTGTTGAAGTATAAAAAGAACCAAAAGTGAAGGTGGAGAACTTAACTAAGGTAAAAGTACCACCAATTCAACCATATGAACCTCTAGTACCATATCCACAAAGATTGAAGAAACAGGAGCATGATCAGCAATTTGTTTTGAAAAGATTTAAGACTCTCTACACCAATATGCCTCTTGTGGAATGTCTAGCTCAGATGCCAAAGTATGCAAAGTTCTTGAAGGAGTTGATTTCCAACAAAAAGAAGTTGTAAGAATTTGAGACAGTCACACTTATAAAGGAGTGCAGTACAATCATTTCTAATAAACTTCCTTTAAAAAGGAAGTAACCAGGGAGTTTTACTATTCCATGTTATATTAGAAATTTATCATTTAAAAATTTTTATGTGATTCAAAAGCTTCCATTAACTTATGCCTTTGTCAATTTATAGGAAATTGGGACTAGGAGAGGCAAAACCTACAAGCATTCACTTGTAACTTGTAGATAGAACAGTAAACAAACCCGAAGGTATAATGGAAAATGTACTTGTAAGGGCTGGAAAATTTATTTTTCGAGTGGACTTTATTATTCTTAACTTTGAAGAAGATGAAGATGTTCCATTGATCCTTGGTATGCCTTTTCTTTACACTGCCAAAGCAATCATTGATGTTCATGATGGTACGTTGACATTAAAAGTAGGTGAGAAAAGTTGTAAGATGTTCTATCAAGGTATGAAATATCCTTCTGATAATGATTTTTGCTTTAGAGTTGATGTTGTGAATGAATGTGTGAGTGAAGTCCAACGAAGAAGGTTGGAAAATTTTAATGATTTGGAGAATATTGAGAAGTGTATGCAGGTACAATCCTCCTAAGATGAAGCATACCTTAAACACCAAACCCTTTTTTCCTAAATCCAATTACCAAACACTGAACCTACACCACCATCAATCATAAAACCACCGAATGTAGTCTTGAAACCTTTTGTCTAACATTTAAGGTATACTTTTCTTAGAGAGAATCAAACTTTACCTGTGATTATATCCTCTAAACTCACCCGAGACCAAGAAGACTTGCTTGTGAGGATGCTTAAGAGGAGAATAAAAGTAATTGGTTGGATAATTTCTGACTTAAGAGAAATTAATCCTTCTTATTACATGTATAAGATCTTGATGGAAGAAGGATACAAGCCAACCATTAAAAGGCAAAGAAGGCTCAATCCAAACATGCAAGAAGTGGTGAAGAAAGAGGTGGTTAAGCTATTAGAGGCTGGAATTATTTGCCCAATTTCAAACAGTTCATAGGTAAGTCCTATCCAGTATGTTCCAAAGAAAGGAGGCACGATCATTGTGGAAAATGAAGAAGGTAAAAAGATTCCAATAAGAGTGGTGAATGGATGGAGAGTGTGCATTGACTAAAATTGAATTCGGCTATGAGGAAGGATCATTTTCCACTACCATTCATTGATTAAATGTTGGAGAGGATAGCAGGACATGCTTTCTTCTACTTCTTAGATGGCTATTTAGGCTACAATCAGATAGCAATTTCTCCAAAAGATCAAGAGAAAATGGCATTCACATATCCCTATGGCACATTTGCTTATAGAAGGATGCCATTTGGATTATGCAATGCTCCAGTAACCTTCCAAAGGTGCATGATGGCCATATTCTCAGATTTGGTAGAAGAAATTATAGATGTATTCATGGATGATTTCTCAGTCTATGGAAGCTCTTTTGAAGGATGTTTGGAGAATTTAGAGCAGGTTCTTACACGGTGTGAAGAGACAAACCTAGTGCTGAATTGGAAAAAGTGTCATTTTATGGTGGAAGAAGGAATCGTTCTTAGGCATAAAATATCAGCACAAGGTATTGAAGTGGAGAAAGCAAAAGTAAAGACCATTAAAAAGCTTCATTACCCAACAAATGTCAAAGGAGTTCAAAGTTTCCTAGGCCATGCAGGATTCTATCGGCGGCTTATTAAGGATTTTTTATAAATTTCTAAATCTCTTTGTAAGTTACGTGAGAAAGATTCTTCTTTTAACTTTACTAATGATTGTAAATTGGCTTTTGACAGGTTAAAAGAAGCATTGATATCAGCTCATATATTTGTATCACTCGATTAGAATATTCCATTATAATTGATGTGTGATGAAAGTGATCATGCAATAGCGTAGTACTTGGCCAAAGAAAGAAGAATAAACTTCATGTCATCTATTATGCAAGCTGAACCTTGAATGACACGCAGCTCAACTATGCAATAACTGAGAAGGAGATGCTAATAGTAATTTTTGCTTTTAATAAATTTAGATCTTATCTTCTTAGTTCTAAAGTTACTATGTATATAGATCATGCAACATTAAAGTATCTCTTGAATAAAAAGTACTCAAAGCCAAGACTCATAAGATAGGTACTTCTTTTACAAGAGTTTGACATTGAGATCAAAGATAAAAAAGGATCAGAGAATTTAGTAGCTGATCATCTTTCAAGATTGGAGTTAGAGCAAGAAGAAAATAAAGAGGAAGAACCTATCTAAGAGCTATTTTCGGACGAGATGTTATTGGCCATCCGAAGTTTAAATGCACCATGGTTTGTTGACATATCTAATTTTGTCTCAAGTGGAAAGTTTTCGGAAGGATTCAATAGTCAATAAAGGAAAAAGCTCATTTATGACTCTAAGTTTTATTTATGGGATGATCCATATCTCTAAAAATTATACAGTGATGGCATGATAATAAGATGTGTAGGAGATGAAGAAACCGCTTCAATTTTACAACATTGTCACGGGATGGTTAATGTTGGCCATTTTGGTCCACAAAGAATGGCTGCTAAGGTCCTTGAAGCAGGGTTCGGTTCGCCTACACTCTTTCATGATGCTAGGAAGTTTATACTCAGTTGCGATGCATATCAAAGAAGTGGCAATATTTCAAAGAAGGATGAAATGCTTCAATCTGAAATTCTAGAGGTAGAGATATTTGACGTGTGGGGTATAAATTTCATAGGGCCATTTTCTATTTCAGATGGAAATAAGTATATACTCATCTATGTGGATTATGTATCCAAATGGGTGGAAGCTCAAGCATGTGCATTCAATGATACAAGTGTGGTTTGTAAATTCTTGAGAAGACTCTTTTCCAGGTTTGTGATGCCTCGAGCTATCATAAGTGATGGAGAAACACATTTTTGTAATAGAAATATAGAAGCATTGCTAGCTCGTTATGGGATTAAACACAAAATAGCCACTCCATACCATCTTTAAATAAGTGGACAAGTGGAAGCTAGCAACAAAAAATTAAAGCGAATTCTCGAAAGAACAGTGAGTAAGTCGAGAAAAGAATGGGCAAGGAAGCTGAATGATACTTTATGGGCATATTGAACAACATATAAGACACCTATTAGAATTTCTCTATATATGTTAGTTTATGGAAAATCATGTCATCTTCCTGTAAAAATTGAGCATAAGGCTTACTAGGCAATCAAGGCTTTGAATTACGACTGCAAGAGAGCTGATGAAAAAGATTTTTATAGTTGAGTAAATTGGAGGAGATAAGAGAGATAGAATATGAAAACTCTAAAATTTATAAAGAACGTACAAAGAAATAGCATGATGCTAAGGTAAAGATTAAGAGTTTTTAAGAAGGAGACCAAGTGTTGCTATTCAACTCCAGACTTAGATTATTTCTAGGGAAGCTAAAAAGTAGATGGTCAGGACTATTTACAATGAGTCATGTATATCCCTATGGAGCTGTAGAACTTTGCAACACTCAAGGAGAAAAGTTCAGAGTCAATGAAAAAAGACTAAAAATCTACCATAGAGGCGCATTAGAGAATTCTCTCCAATTGGCCTTTTTGGTTGATTTAACACCTTGAAGATCATGATGGTCTAAGCTCACAGACCTAAAAGAGCGCTTCTTGGAGGCTCAACCAAAGAGGAAGCTGAAAGGAAACATGCTATGCAACATACTAAAGCGGAAGGTGTATGCCAAAGAGGGTGAAAAACAAAAATTTTCACTTGCATAGTTCTTCATCAAATGAAGAATTCCTTGCCCAAGATCCAATTTGCAATTAACACAT
>CATIWO010172886.1:0-12843 GCA_949673435.1 Macaranga tanarius
TTATCATGTTCCTATACCTACGAATCTAAGTCCTGAAAGGACTCTGATCAACAAGGCTAAAGAGACCTAATTGATAAGGAATTAGGACTCTCATAATACTAATCCGAATGGGACTAGGTATGTCCTTCTTATGCCTATATATATAGGCTCATATCTCACATTATATTTCATCTTGAATAGACTTTCTCTAACTTAAGCATCGGAGAACCTACGGATCAGAGATCCTAGGCTCATCCAAGGTGTTCTTTTGTGCTTGTAGGTTTGAAGGAAGTCGGCATTCACCAGTACCTATCCTTCCTAACACTTAGTATATCCTTCTAGAGGATCCATGTACACTTCTTCATTGAGATAACCATACAAGAAAGCATTGTTAATATCCAATTGGTGAATTGACCAAGACTTGAAAGTGGATAAAGCTAAGAAGATTCTAACTGTCACCAGCTTAGCAACAGGGGAAAAGCTCTCAGCATAATTTACTCCTTCAATTTGAATGTACCCCTTTGCTACGAGTCTGACCTTATATTTATCTATAGTTCCATCAAGTCTTAGTTTAACTTTGTACACCCATTTTAATCCTATAGCTTTCTTACCGGCTGACAGAGAGGTCAATTCCCAGGTGTCATTTCTTTCTAAAGCTTCAAGTTCATTCTTCATTGCTTTAACCCACTCAGCATTGATACCGGCTTGTTTGTAAGAAGCAGGCTCTTGTATATTTGATACATTTATTAAAAAATAATATGTAAGGTGCAGAAAATTATTGAGAGTTGAGAAAAAAAATGTCTTAGGGGTATAAGGTGAAGACTTTGCATTATTTGTGAAACTTTATTGTTATGGCAGTAATAAATGAATGAACAAACTTAGTGACATATGAATGAACAAAGTTAGTGACATAGTCATTAAGCCAAGTTAATGACATAGAAAATCAAAGATAAGAAAAATAAGAAGAAAGGTCACGTACGTGGAAGATGGGTGATGTAGAAGATGAGATGTAAAAAAAAGGGGTGATGTGGCAGCTGAAGTGTAAAAAAAAAAGGTTGATGTGTATGTCATGTCAACATAAATTGTTAAAGTTAACGGATTAAAACTAACGGTGATAATTTTAAATTTTTTTTAGAACTCAATTGTTAATAAATGCACTTTTAAGACTAAATTGT
Organism: Macaranga tanarius; assembly: GCA_949673435.1. NCBI lineage: Eukaryota > Viridiplantae > Streptophyta > Magnoliopsida > Malpighiales > Euphorbiaceae > Macaranga > Macaranga tanarius. Next base: position 1,155 of record CATIWO010172886.1, read on the forward strand.
GAAATTAATCATATTTCTAGAACTTACGGTGTCATTATCCTTTTTTTTAACGTGCAAAGTGATTGACATGTCATCAGGTCTGATTTAAAGAGATATATAAAGTGACTGACACATCATCAACTTCTGTAAACTTTGACGAATTAGGACTATCGTAGCAAATTTTAAAAAGTTTATGAACTTAAATGTAAAACTTTCATCTTATAGGACTTAATTGAAAATATATCTTTTAGGACTGACGATGTCACTACCCTTTTAATTTTAATTAATAAATTATAAATTATTAAATTATTCGACTATTATATAATAAATAATAAAAACGTATTTGTAAATTTACCAGTCTTCCTACATATATTTATATATCTTATAGGGTGCCATTTACAGTTACTTTGGTTTTTGAAAAGTAAGTTTTACTTTATCAATAATTATCGTTAGATCATGAGAAGCATGCTCATCCAATGATAATTAAAACAAAGTGAAATCAAGGTGACAAAAAAAAATAAAATTATGGTAGAATTTCCCATCTTATAGATATACTTTATATCTCAATTTCTTTTTCACTTTCCCTATTTTTTTATTTATTTTTCCTACTATATTTTTGCTTCTAATATATGAAATTATTTCTTCAATAATTTGTAAGAAATCGCCATTGGGCATTGTTGATATTTTTATTTTGTTATTGAAATTCGAAAAAAAGGGCTAAGCATCAGCCATGATATATATATATATATATAACATAAATTTGCGCAGCAAGCAACCATTCTCTCTCTTATAAGCACACTCCAAAAATTTATTTGAAAATAAATCCGCAATCGCTTCTCCTCTTCCTTATTTCATTGACTCTTTGAGATCCAAGAACTCTCCATTTCTTGATTTCTTCAGCAACCAAAACACAAAAAAAACATGAACAAGTTCGCTACTTTGTAGCCATCGATTTCTTGCTATCAATTCGTTTAGCAGAATCTATAAGGAGAAAATTAATGGCTCTAAGCAAGCGTGTGGTTCAATTAGGGTGTAGTTCTGCATTTTACTTCGCTAAGTTTCGATTCATCAATTCCTCAACGTCGACTTCGATTTCTAATCGATTTGATTATAGGCAAATTTCGCAACTTGTTAATCCTAATGGAAAACGCGCGTTTCTTGTTGATACATTGGCTCTGGTAATCGATTGTAACTTTCCGTAAATAGTTTTTTTTTTTTTAACTTTTTATTAATTATTAATTTTTGGCTGCAGGTCAGGAGTTTGGAAGCGCAAGGTGTGCCCTCGAAGCAAGCGGAAGCCATCACTTCTGCTATTACTGAAGTGTTAAATGATAGCTTGGAAAATGTAGCCCAATCTTTTGTTTCCAAGGCTGAAATGCAGAGGGTAATTAAATTATTTTTTCAATCTTTATATATATATATATATATTTAGGTTTTTCTTGTTTTGTAGCCCTAGTGTTTGTTGTGGAATTGATTGATTGATAGATTATGATGATTATTTTATTTTTATTTTTATTTTTTGAATTTATGTAGAGTGAAATGCTGCAAGAATCAAATCTTTCAAAATTTAAGTCTGAAGTTCAAAGTTCTCAGGTATTTTCTTTTTATTCTTCATTTATTAACTCTATGAATTAGGTTGTCATCTGTTTTAAATATCACTTGATGTGGTACAATGAGATTGTGTTTGCATAATATATTAGAACTTTTTCAAAGAATTCAATAAATGTGTGATAACTTTGTTTGAAATAATATATGGGACTGTTTTCATTGTCTTTGGGACTTATTTAGAGATTGGGCAAAGAGTTGTTGCCTCATTAGAAAAGTTACAATATTGACTGATTACTCTTCGAGAACTTTTGAGCCATTTCAAAAGCATAAAATATTGGAAGTCTAGAATATTGTGGGACTTCAAATGTGTTAGGCTTTTTTGAAAAGAAAGAAAAGTATAGTTAAAAGCTATTTGGAATTTATCAAGCACTTGAGGAAGTGGGCAAGAAGAGAACCCATTAAACGTCTTTCTATCATACATACAAACAAAACTTGAGGTTGAGTCTTTTGGTGATTAGATTTGTTTTCTACCATTTTTCCATTTGACAACCATTTTTTGTGCAGATAATAATATAATGTCTGAATATTAAGAAAATTGTTGTATGAAATTCTCTCTGATTAAGAGAAGGAATTCTTTTAAATATTTTTGAATTATTATTAAATATTAGCAACATTGTGTGTCATTTTTTCCTTTGTTGCTAAATGGCTGAAGATTTGTGGCCTTTAGGAATCTTGTAATTCTGAGATTGTTGGGACTGTGCCTGCCCAGAGGAAGTGTTTTTGAATTATTTGATCTCTTTAATGAGAGAAACAATATAATGAACCACTACCAGGTAGTATGGTAGCTGTTCAGGTTTTTTTTTTTTTTAATAATATATTATACGACCTCTCAACTAGGACTTTGGAAGCAACTAACCACAGCCCCCTTGTGATTCATATTCCGTCCCAACAACCACGACCCCTTAAAAAAGAGAGAGAGAGAGAGAGAGAGAGAAAGAAAGAGAACTTCTCCTTTTCCTTACTCACTAAAACATTATGCTGATCATTTGGCCAAGCTAGAAACATGAAAAAATATAGACACCAACATATGAGACCATCCTCTTCATATTTGGGCAATATATTTCTTACTAATTGACGTGAAGTTGTGTTACTTAGGATGTAATTGTTTCAGGATGTTGTTCTTTCAAGGAACATGAAAAATATAGGAACCACCATATGAGAGCATCCTCTTATGGTTTGGGAAACATATTTCTTATTAATTGACATGAAGCTGTGTCACTTAGGATGTAATTGTTTTAGGATGTTGTTCTTTTAAGGCATTTTTAAGATGCTTTTCATAATATGGATATACTCGATTTGTTGAAGTTCACTGAGAAAATGATAAGAGGGTAAATCCTTGGGTTTGATTTACTGTATGTGAGTGACGACAAATGGAATATTAGTAGAATTGATTTTTAAAGAATCATTATTGAATGTTTATTACAAGAATCTCCCTAAAACTTGTGATTTATGAATTTTTTTCCAAATCACAAACTTTAGGAATTTGGTGTAGTTAATGGAAAATCGAACTTCAATTTGGAAGGCCTCCAAATTTTGAATCATTTAGAAGGAACTTATATGCATATACTTTTATCAATTGTTTATTTTTGCTATTCAATTTATGGCTTCCTTTTTCACCTTGTTGAAAGTATCTCTTACTCCATGCCAGAACTCAAGATTATGAGCCCCTTTGCATTCTAAATTCTCTATCCATCTTAGTTGTCCTCTTTGCTGATGTAGAGTTTTGTTTGATTGCTCATACTTAATATGTTCTTCCACCATATGGCACCTAGGTCATAGGCTTATAAGTGCTCTTATTTCGTATTGATATACTTTAGAAGACTCTGTTTAGTTAATTCTCTCTTCTTTCTTGTTTTGGTTCCTGTAATATTTAGCAACTGATGATTTTGTTGGGCGTTTGAGTAATTTTGTTAATTCTTGATTCCAAAAGATCTCATTACTTGGAATTGTACCTTATAAATTTGATTTGTGAACTCTTTAAAAACAGTGAAAATTTGGTCCCTGCAGCGTTTTTTTATTTTTTATTTTTATTTTATTTTATCATTTTTTTTTGTAGCTTGCTTTCTTATGATTTAACATATGTAGAATAAGGGCTTGTTTGGTAATTTTCTTTCTAAATCTGCTGAATGCCGATCACCTTCCAATGTCAAATGGCGGTTTTTGATTCTTTTCATCAAAGAGAAGACTCATAGTTCAATCTAAAATTTTTAGGAAGTAACGTACAAGGCATTGAATCCCTTTTATTACTTTGGGGCAACTAGCTTGCATTAGCCACTTATGTGCCATGTGAACGAGGGGTGATTAAGATCATCAAATTGTCATTTCCAGAAAAGTTTTTCACCTAGCTTCTGGCCTATCTGGTCATTCTGTCTAATTTCTTGTAATTTGTTATTAAAATTTTACATGCATGGTATTCATTGTTTGACACTTGAATGCATTTCATCAAATAAACACTCTTTTTTGTCATATGTAAACCTTGTGGTTAAATATTTCAGTTATTCTTAACATACATGAAATCTCTACCAGAATTACTAACACCATAATCTTTAAAGTCCATAAGTACCATTTGTGGTTGTATGTATAGTCATTTATCTAACATGTATAACAAAGATCTTTCTTTTTGGCACTTGCTTCTGATTAAGTTCATAAATTCAAAAGAAGAGGTGCGCAGAAAGAACAGTGTGTATCACTTATTATCAACCTAAAATTAGAATCAAAATAGAACTATACACTGCGATCTTGGGTTGGCTTTGATGCCATTGCTAATGTCATGAATCCATTACCTAAAGGTCCTAATATGAGTTGTTTTATAGTTATTTCACCAAGAAGCATTCCGTGGATCTCCCTGCTGCATTACTGATGTGGGATGTGGATTTTGACAAGGGACAACCACAAGAAACTTGTCTGTTAGGCTTTTTTTTGGGGGTCCTCGACCTCATCCATTCATATATGCTTTTGCACATCTTTTTGTGTTTAACAAACCACTGACAAAAGTTGTGATTTTTTGCTGTAAACTGAAGCAAAAGTAATATCAAAGCACAAAAGTTTGCACTCAATCTAGAACAAGATTAAGTATGGTACCTTTCTATAAATATCCAATCTTGAGCTCTGTTTGCTTCCTTTGTCCAAATACTTAGATGAATCTCTCTCTCTTTCTCTCAAACTTAATGAATATTGGTGAGACCATAGAGTGATTCTTTTGCAAGAGACCCCTTCTGAAAAGTTTGAAGTTAGCTTGTTTATTGATAGTAACTAGGAAATAAACCAATATAATATCAAATAGAACATGAGGAATTCATTTGGAGACATTTTTAAAAATATTTCTATAGCAGCATAGACCAGGCCACTTCTTTTGAAGTTATTTCTGATTTGACCCATCTTCATTATGCTATCCTGTTATTTGAAGTCTTTTTGGGATGGCATATTATACAGTTTGGACACTGTTCTAAAACATCAGATTAATTTCTGAATAAATGACGTCCTTGAGTTGCAGTAACATAACATGCTGTATTTTGTGCTGAGCAGTATTTGAGGCTGAGTGGTTCTGCTCATGTGAACAATCATATCTTATTTTATTTTATTTTTTTTTATTATTATTATTTTTTTTGCATTTCAAACAAAATTAATGTAAAACAGTAAAATGTATCTTTCATATCCATTTAAAAAAAAAAACTTTATGTATATTTTTCTTTTTGTTTTGTGTTTCTTAAAATAAGTAATTTTGAAAACACATAATTTGCCTCTTACACATGCATCCTGAAAAATCCTGATACTGTAGAAAGAGTTGGTTTTATGGAGATTATTTTTATTTGTGTGTAAATTCTTTCTAAAAATCGTCCATGCTGCAGGAGCATCATTTTTCTATGTTGCAACGTGAGACTGAAAAACTGCGGGGTGACATTGAGAAAATGCGCAGTGAGCTGAGGTCTGTGCTAGCAAGTGCTTCTATTTTCTAATATATACTTGAATGTTGATGTTCTGCTGTCCACAACTCAAAACTTTACTTTCTGTAACAGGTATGAAATTGACAAGGTCACAGCTGGGCAGCGTTTGGATTTAAATCTTGAAAGAGGGTAAGGAAAATAAATAGTTATGTACTGAGCCACATAATCTGCCAAAAGTGGTACTCTGATTCATTATGTGAATGAACCATGAGTGCTGGTGGAGCAATGATGATGGATCCCTGATCTGTGGATAAAATAGGAAGTACTGCAAGTCAACTAATTATGATGATATACCAATCTAAATCTTTGTTGATACCAACCCAAATTTTTGCTTTTCTATTTTATTTTTTCTGTACAAATCTATACATATGGTTATTAAATGCAAGAATCAGAAGTGCTCAGATCTCCTGAATATAGGGTAAGAAAAACGGAAGTCAGACAAATTTGGTGTTAATGCCTTGTTGTTGAGGGAAAGAGATAAAGTTACTTTATAGCATGATCTGATTAACTGAATCATAATTAAACAAGCATTTCTTTGTATTTATGACACATTTAGGCACTGTTCTGTACTTCTGTTAATAAACATTGACAATAGGCATTTTCATCACCACTGCTTCAGTGTGACTTTTGTTTCATTTCACATGGACACCTGTTTGTTTCCACCTGTGCTTAATCTTTTACACTTATTTGGGTGCAGACGCATACGAGATGAGCTAGCTAATCAGAATGCAGAAACCACCAACCTCACAAACAAGTTGGACAGGGTGAGCTTAGCTATTTCCATTGCAAAATGCTGGGTTTAGGGTTTATGGTGAAATATCATAACAGTTTGTCGTGTTTGTTTTTAACCTACAGGAAATTCATGCTTTAAGAGCTCAATTGGAAGCCGCAAAGTATGACGTGATCAAATATTGCATAGGTACCCTTGTCTCCATATCTGCAGTCGGGCTTGCTGTTCTTCGTATCTTGTTGTAGTTCTTTATTTGCTTTGGTGTTGATTGGCAAAATTTTTAGTAAGAATGCCAATTTCATTCTTTTTTGTGGCAACTGTTGCCTGATAAAGTTAAAAAAAAAAAAAAAAAAAGGAAAAAAAGCTGTCGTTGTTTTATAGTTATTTCTTGTAAAAGAGGCAATGCTCACATGGTTAGACTTTAGATCAGTAGTCAGTTTAACGGGGATATAAGCACAGTTTGTTTTTGCAACTCTATTCACATGATTAGCCCTTCATGCAATTGTGGAGAAACAAAAGTAAAAAGTAAAAGATAATGTTGAGTACATGTGCTTTAGGAATATATCAATGCTTTTCAAAGTGCAGAAATGACGTTACTTTTAATGTAACTAGCGTTGGAAGTGCTAAGCTGTCTTCAAATGCTGTGTGGTTGGTTCATTCAAGATGATGTTGTGCACTTTTTTAGCAAATGATTACCATGTTTGGTTTGGTATTATGGGTTGTAACCAATTTTGCTTTTTAGTAATAGCATGCCTTGTGGCTCTTGGTTAAGATTGCATCCGTGAATGATTGTTTCCATTTTTTTCTTTTATTTAATTATTCGGGATGATAATTTACCTATTTGGGGTGGTTGGTTGGTTCTGATCTATGGTAGTGAGAGTTGCGCAATGAAACAATACGCCTCTAAGATGTTGCTTACCTTATCTAAGACTCTCAACCCCTTAATGACACATCTTTCACTCAGCATATTATTGTTCACCAAACAAAACAAATCTTAGGTTCTCTATTCTCAACCACTTGATTTTGAGTATTGTTTTATGTTGTCATCTTGGAATGCAAATTTTTTTTCCCTGGTACTCTTGCTCTCTGTATCCCCTCAAGCTAAACAGCTAGTTCCAGCTAAGCATTGCTTTTATCATCAACATGAATTAGTTACCTTGCAGGTAAGGCATATTTAATGAATATGAATGTGGATTAGTTGATGATACAGATGAGAACCATAAATGTGGCTCCAATAATCTTATTGGGAAAAAAAAAAAAAACCTTGTCTTGACACGCCATTTGAAACCAATAATCTTATTGGTCGTGGACTATTGACAAAAATAATGTTATAATTGACTTGAAATGGTATTGAAATGATCAGTGATTACAATTGCAATGTAGGACCAAATTAAGGGCTTCAAAGAAATAATATATTTTATTGAATTAATACAGACTATCCCCTCATAAAAAATTTGGGTTTAAGAAGATCAAGCAAATGTGGCCCTGCTTTGCCTTAAAAAAAGAAAAAAGAAACACCTTAGGTTGCAAATGGCAAATAACTACAAAATGAGTAAGCTTTTATTCAGAGTAATTGCAACTTACAAGGTAACAACAATTCACTTTCATTAATTTGAGTAAAGGAAACAAACAAAATTTATTTAATCTCCAGTGAACCTGGGCTATGTTCATTATACAGATATAGCATCTCCAATATTTGAGATCATCCATCATCATTGTATTGTTATTATTATTATGACTCACAAATCCAACCCTATCTACACATCAAATTACCAATTCCCAATTTCTCTTATCACTTCAAAATGGGCAATTCAACCTATAGGTAGGTACAGCAACGAGTCTCGTAGCTCTGGGTGCAGTAAGTCCAAACAGATCACTCATATCAAGCTTTCCATCAGGCAATTCCCACTTAAAACAATGAAGCATATTAGCTACAGCCAACTCCACAGCATACAACCCTAACTGCATTCCCGGGCACGACCTCCGCCCCGACCCGAATGGTATGAACTCAAAATTACTTCCCTTAAAGTCTGGCGCCCCATCTTCCAGAAACCTACTGGGGTTGAACTTTTCCGGGTCAACCCATGAGTTCGGGTCTCGCCCGATAGCCCATGCATTAATCATTATACGTGATCTTGCTGGGATTCTGCAACCTGAAACAATGCTGTCCTCAGTAGTCTCATGAAGAAGGAGAGGAATTGGAGGATGGAGACGTAGGGTTTCTTTCATGGCGCACTTGAGGTAGGTCAGTTTTTCAATGTCTGATTCTTGAACTTTGCGGTCCAGTCCAACTACTTCTGTTAGCTGCTGCTGCACTTTCTCTAAGTCTTCTGGACTATTCATTAGCTCCGCCATTGCCCATTCTATTGCTGATGCCACGGTTTCAGTTCCACCAAACATCACATCCTGCAACACAAGTGCACGCATGCAAATACATCATTCAAGTGAAGCATTTTCTTTTTGTGCTATGTCTTTAGGAGATACAATGTAGGAAAATTCTTGCATTCTCTGAGCATATCGTACCCAACAGTTAGATTTGTAACATAAATGTAAAACATAACGTTGGTTATACTCTGAGTATAGGCAAGAATCTGTCTGAAAAGTATTATATGAATACGTACCATGATAATAGCTTTGATGTTATCTTTGGTGAGCTTAATGGTACTAGATTGTGAATCGTAGTAACCACTTTTGGCAACTTCTTCACTGTAAAATGCTAGTAATTCGTCTACCATATCTGATTCTGCTTCATTATCGTCAAAGCCTTTTTTCTTCTTGGTTATATGTTCATCAATAACCTTGTCAATGAACCCATCTAGCGATTGTCGTGCCCTGGCTAGCCTCTTGTTGAACTCTTGTGTATGAAACCAACCCATAAAAGGGAAAAAATCTGAAATATCGAAAGCTCCAAAAAGTTTTGAAAATTCTTGCAAAATTTTCATGAATTCTTCTTGTCCTTCATCTGAAACTGCTCCAAAAGCAGCCCTATATATTATATTCCTAGTCAGTGAAAAAACCAGTTCACCAATATTAACCTTCGAACCAGTATTCTCCATCACTTTTCGAACCACCGTGTCCACTTCTTCTCGTACTGACGCCCAAGACTCGGCTCGTCTCCTACTAAACAACTTCATGACACAAATCTTGCGCATTTGACGCCAAAAGGGGCCATAATTCGCAAACGCCATATCGGCTCGATCATAGGTCAAGTAGGTTATTGCAACGTTAGCTGGTCGGTTCGCAAAGACGCTATCTTTAACCTGAAGAACTTCTCGAGCCATTTCAGGAGTGGACACAGCAACGACATGGAGCATGCCCATCTGAAGGTGCAAAAGACCACCATATTGCTTACTGAGACTGGCTAAGCCACGGTGTGTAAGTTGGTCCATGATGTTCATATTACCGAAAATCGGATACCCTTTTGGCCCTGGAGGATAGGGCCGTTTCCTGCGAGAACAGAGCAGGAAAATAATAGAAATGAAGAAAGCAACGAGGAGTAGAGATTGAAGAGAATCCATTTTTTTTTAATATGTTGCATGTTAATTTCTTTAGTGTATATATATATATATAAGCAACAAGTCAAGATGTGTGAATGCATTCTATAGTCACATTTAGAAAATGCCTTATTATTCTCCATATTTGTTTGGACTGCCCCTTTTTTATAGCCATTTTTAGCAATCCTCAAAAAGGACATAATCTATTTCAGAGATTTTTGTCTACTTCGGGTTGAACAGTTGAAGTAGGTAAAATTTTTTCATATATAAATTATTGTTAATTTGATATTACCAAATTTTTTTATTTTGAGAAAATATTAACAAAAATTTTTAAAATGTCCATTTGTTATAATCTTATGTGATAGTATTAACAGTGTTTAATTAAAATTTTGATATTCATGTGTTTTAAACTTTTACCATATAAAAATTTAATAAAAAAGGTAAATTTCCTTTTTCTTATTTAAATTCTTTATTTAGTTAATTGATTTATTTTTAATTTTTTTTATTTAAATTACTATTTACAGAATCCAAATTAGAATGGTCAGTTATTCGTTAGAAAATATTTTTCAAGATTTTTGTTGTTAGGTAAGGTAAAACAAATTCAAATGAGCTAAAAAAAAAAGGTCAAAGGTAACAACAACAATAATAATACATTCTTTCTATAATTATACTCTATATAATTATAAAAAATTTAATCAGTTATAAATATTTTTATATTTCATTCTAGTACAATTTTTCAATACATAGTATATATATATATATAAAGGTATTAATTAAATATATTAATATAGTAGATTATTTCTTTTTACATTACTTACAAGGATAGTCAATTTTTTAGATGACCATACTTATATTAAATTATAATCTCCTCGTGTCAATAAAATTAGTTTGATTTCAACAATATAATTATAAAAAAGTTACTGGAATAATGTATTATAATATAAATAATTAACCATTAAGTGAGTAAGTTAATTATCATCCATATGCATTAAATATTGGAAAATTTTCAAAAATAAAATATTACGTTTGAAAATAATTAAAGTTTTTTTTTTACGGACAAATTAAAATATTGAAATGTCCAAGATATTTTTTTTTTTAGCTACAAACAGAAACCCAATTGTTATTATAACATATAAAGTGAGAACTTAGTTATATTTAAGTTGAAAATCTGATATATATAAGATAAATAACGTTCAATATTCATGTATTTATTTTTAAACTAAAATAAATAAATAAATAAAATCAATATAGGTAAATATCGAGTAAATTGGTATATAATATCTTTCTATATTTGATAAAATTGTAAATAGTATTATGTTTTTCTATATTTGATAAAACTATGACCTAAAAAAGATTCATTGGGTTTATATGACTTCAAGTAGAAATTTGTAATTTTATTTTACTTATATATATATCTTCAAAAAAAATTAATTATGGTATTAATTGTATATGATAAATCAATAATTAATATATATATTTTAAATATTGTATATTTAAATATTAATTTATTAATGAACATGTATTTTCATTGTTAATATTATTAAAGGAAGAACACAAAAAAGTAATTTATGATTTAACGTTTAATAATTTTTAATATGTGATTTATTTATGAGAAATTAAGGTATATGTTTTACGTTGGTAGTAATTTCAAATATATCAAATTAATACCATTATTCAATATGACGTGACAAATGAGAAAAATTTTACATTAGCACCACATCATTACCATATAAGTAATCACGTTATATGAGATGATAATAAATCATCATCAGCATCATGTAATATGAAATAAAATGATATATCAATATCATATTAATAAACATATCAGCACCACATTACCATTTCTAATTGTATTAGTGTGATATATCTAAAATTACCTAATGGCAGAAATCACATACTCTAATTTATTATAAAAGAAAAGTACATACTAAGTC
>CATIWO010172895.1:0-17855 GCA_949673435.1 Macaranga tanarius
GAACATTCTTGGACTCTAAAGAATAAATCTTCCCAAGGAGAAGCAACAGAATTTAGACCCCAATATCCTGCAAAGGAGAAGCATTGCTTGAACAAGAAGTATTGAGAAAGAATTACCTATTTATACTCTTTTGTCTAGAACATTCTAGACTCAGAGTAGGGGGACTACTGATGATACACAAAAATACCTGACCAATTAGAAATCGCCACGTGTAAGACAAGGGTCTGCAAATCTCTTCGGTGGGACCCTTCATGGTCGTTTGACTTGTCAACAGTCCAAGTCAGGCTTATGCCCGAGTGCTGCTTAACCTTGACCTGATCAGGTAGACAGGAACTCCACACAGGACAATTCCTCTTAGGAAACTCGCAGCCTACTTCCCCTCTACTTTGCATTAAATGCGGCTGTCACTTGTCACATCATTTCTGATGCCACCAACCCGCCAGCTATAAAATAATCAAGTGCTCTGAAAAGGTGGCCTCCATTTCTTCTCTCTCAAGTACACTCCTTACCATATAAAATTTAGGAATAATGGTGGTAAAGTAACTCTCCAACTTCACTCACTTTCATTCATTTTTTCTCTTCTTCTTCTTCGATTTTCACTCTGAATACCATGCTCCAGAAACCACAATAGAGACAACTCCATTTTCTCTCATTCTCACAAACATCCCTCATATAGCTCATTGCACTTCCTACTCAGGAATTTTACTAACTTGATCGTCGGAGGGGCCTTGGGACATCCCAGGCCCTCTAGTTATTTGTTTCTAATTCTTGCAGACTTGGAATGCTTAGCTGAAGCGAAGATGGTGGAGCACCCACATCAAAACCTTTTCCCCTGTTGCAAGGTTAGAGGCCATTAGGATGTTGCTTGCATTTACATCTTACATGGATTTCAAATTATTTCAAATGGATATGAAGAGTAGATTTTTAAATAATTTTATTCAAGAAGAGGTTTATGTTGAGCAACCTCCCAGTTTTGAAAATCATGAATTCCCAAACCATGTATACAAATTGACCAAAGCATTGTATGGCTTGAAATAAGCTCCTAGAGCTTGGTATGATAGATTAAGCAATTTTCTTTTAGAAAAAGGATTTTCAAAAGGAAAAGTTGACACCACTCTTTTCATCAAGCATTTCAAAAATGATTTATTAATTGTTCAAATATATATTGATAATATAATATTTAGTGCTACTAACCATTGCTTGTGTGAGGATTTTGCTAAGATAATGTAAGGTGAATTTGAAATGAGCATGATGGGAGAACTCAAATTTTTCCTTGGATTATAAATCAAGCAATGCAAGGATGGGATATTCATCAACCAAGCAAAATACACAAGGGACATTCTTAAGAAGTTTAGGATGGATGGAGCTAAGTCAAACAAAACTCCAATGAGCACCACTACCAAACTAGCTAAGGATGAAAGCGGCAAACCGGTTGATGAGAAGAAATTTAGAGGTATGATCGGATCCCTCCTTTATTTAACCGCTAGTAGACCCAATATTATGTTTGCTACTTGCTTGTATGCTAGATTTAAATCATGTCCTAAGGAATCACACTTGAATGCTATTAAACGTATTTTGAAATATCTTTGTGGCACATTGCATTTAGGACTTTGGTATCCTAGAAATGCATCATTTGATTTACTTAGTTATTCGGATGCGGATTTTGCAAGTAGTTTATTGGATAGAAAGAGCACTTCCGAAACTTGTCAATTCTTAGAACAATGTCTAGTCTCTTGGTTTAGTAAAAAGCAAGTTTCGGTAGCTTTGTCCATAGCCGAAGCCGAATATATTGCAGCTAGTTGTTGTTGCTCTCAAGTATTATGACAAAAATAATAACTTATGGACTATGGCATTACAATTAATCACATTCCAATTAAATGTGATAATACAAGTGCTATAAATTTGAGAAAAAATCCCATTCAACATTCTAGGACTAAGCATATAGATATTAGGCATCATTTCTTATGTGATCATGCATTAAATGGTGATATTGAACTTATATTTATTGATACAAATAATCAATTAGCTGATATATTTACCAAGCCTCTTAATGAAGAAAGTTTTAATTTTATTAGGCAAGAGCTTGGTATGTTAGATGGGTCAAGCATGCATTAATGTATTTTGTATGTATTTTATGTGATTTATTTTGTGATTATTTGGCTTATTTATTTGTGTGATATGCTTAAATATTTCTTTTGATCGTCCATATATATTTTATTTAGTATTGAGTAATTAAGCATGAACATATAGCATTAAGTCTAAATATTTTGTGAATTATTTTTTTTAATGCTAATAAATAATTAATTGTTGAAATTAATTATTTAAAAAGCCAAATTAATTTTGTGTCTTAGTGATCCTTGACATTTTCATGAATAAAAATTATTATCATTATTTTTAAATCATTTGCAAAATTAAAATAATTCATGTTTAATCAATTTAGTCCAGAAGGACTAAACTGCACCAAGTTTGTTGGACAAGGATGCATGGTGGCTTAAAGTTCAGGGGCAATGCAACATTTTTGTACGTCAGGAGCACCGAAGTCCGGATCGCGAGCTGCGCAAGGCGAGAAACCTCGTGCTCGGCCAGCCCTGTAAGGCAAGATTCCTCGCGCTCGGTAAGCTCCAGATCGCGAAAGAGCTCGTGATTGGTGCGAGGAAGCCCGCCCGCAGCAAGCACTGCACGCAGCTGCACTCGGCAGGCTCCCGAGCGCTGCTCCCGATCCGGATCCGCTCGGGAGCAGGCACCTGTACTAAAATTTTTTTTTTCCATTGATCACTTTCTTTTCATGCAAAAATAAATTTTTTTCACATGCATTAATTCCATTAAACCTGTCCATTAATTTAAACTCCATTCAAAAGCTAAAATTTATACAAATTCTCTTTAAATGGCTAGTATTTTTTTTATTTTTTTTTCTCATTTAATTTTCAGCTTTTCTTTTGCATTCTTAATATTGTTGATTTTTTTTAATTCTCCTCTTATACTCTCAAGACTAATTTTCTTTCCATTATCCCAGTCCAGATATTTTTTATTTATTATCCTTTAATGTTTTATGCTTTACATTTCATGTTGCAATGTCACTAAGGATCACCTAGGACATATATTTATGTATTTGTTGCTTATTAATGAAATGTGTTGTTTTCAACTATATCACACATTCTCTTCTCCTATTATTTGTTTTGGACTTGTTATTTATATGTTACAATTCCATTTTTAATATTATAATTAGCATCATTCTCTTTTTGTACTTTGACAAAGGGGGAGAAAAAATGGGCATTTTTAATATGATTAAGGGAGAAATTTAAGTAACAAAAATATATTTTATGTGTACATTCTCTTTCATGCATTAAAATAGGGGGAGAAAATTATTTGCATAATTCTAATTATTTAGGGGGACCTTGCTCTTATATATGCACATAAATTTTGAATAATTCTTGTATGTTATACCTCATATTTATAAATTGCACACATCACACTCACACATTATTTATATCTCTTTAATTCAAAATTATTTGTCAAAGATAAAAAGGGGGAGATTGTTGGACATTTGCATGAACATCAATCTAACTCACTTTGGTTTTGATTTTAACAAACAATTTTTATTAACTAATGTATTTGTTGAAGTGTGTATATAAGTTAGGAAGTGCCTAAGAACTTGGACAATAAGCAACAAATGCACAAGTCATTTTTACTTCAAGAACTCAAGCTTATTCAAGACTCAAATAAATATTTAATTTAATCTAAATTAAATTCCAATTGAGTTCTAAAGTTTTATTTAAAGCTTTATTAAATACTTAAAGTATTTATTAAAATCTTATGAAGATGTCCACAAAATTTTGGGTCAATCGGAGCTAAAACGTGAAAGTTATGTCAAGTTTACCAAAATATGACATAGCTGATCAAGAGCGCAAATCCAGATCCGGACCGCGCTCTTGATCTGGAAGCTGTAGGATTATCAAAATATGGAAGAACCAAATAAGAGGCAAATCCCGATCCTGACCGCGCAATCCCGATCCGGACCGCGCTCCTGATCTGGATACTGAAAGCACCAACGAGCAAATTTCAGTGATGCCTCAGTCCGGAGTCCAAATCCTGATTCGGAGCAACCCCCTGTAACTTAAAAAATGCTATAATGGACATATTTTCATAAGTCTCGATCGAAAGCATGATTTCCAACTCCGGAGGACACATCTGACAGTCAAAAATTGCAGCATTCAACCTTAAATTAAGGGGACTTTTTAGGCACAACTTCCTCCATCTCTAACAGCTAGTTTTTGGCTTCCTCTATAAATAGAGATGTCCAAAATATGCTAGAGCTTGCTGATTATCAATTCTCTCCATCTTATAACATCATTTGTGCAAATTAGATTCTTGTAATGTTCATTTTTATTATTCTTGAGAGAGTTGGGTGTGTATAGAGATAGGAACTCTTTTCTTCTACTCTTTCTTTAGGGATTAAAGAAGTGGGCTGTGAGTTTCCTTCTCTTGTTGGATTAATTATTAATCCATTGTGATAAAATTATTGTACTGTGTAAAGTTTAGAGTTGGCCTAGAAAATTCTTGTTGTTGATTTTGTGTTGAGCCAAGAAAAATACTCTTGTTGTAAAGTTTGAGTTGAGTTAGAAAACTCATCTTGTTGTAACACAATCTAATAATAAGATTAGTATTGGTTTTGAAAATCCTAACTTAGGAGAAGTTGGGTGGAGACGTAGGATTGTTGATAATCCGAACTCCTTAAATCACTTGTGTTGTGGCTTGATTTGTTGGTATACTTTGAGTTTAATTGTTGATTTAATTTATGTTTCTTGAATTAATTTTTTTGTCACCCTATTCACCCCCCTCTAAGGCTTTTCAAAAATTATCATGAATTTTTTAATATTAATTCACTTAGCGAAGTCTGACTCCCCTTAACCATTATTTTTCAGGACACCTAGAGTCAAACTATTAGCTTCTTCTCCTTTGCTGGTTTTCTTCTTCTTCGATTATCTAACGTAGGTTCTATGGTCATTATTATTATATATTAATACTTTAGACACTGCAATAGTTGAATATTGTATTGGTATCTCTATAATCTATATTATGTGAGTTTTATTAAAAAGTGTATTACGTTGC
Source organism: Macaranga tanarius (assembly GCA_949673435.1). Lineage (NCBI taxonomy): Eukaryota > Viridiplantae > Streptophyta > Magnoliopsida > Malpighiales > Euphorbiaceae > Macaranga > Macaranga tanarius. The sequence continues at coordinate 5,110 of CATIWO010172895.1, forward strand.
ATGATATTATGGTGATTTGATTATGGATTATTGTTGGTTAATGTCCATAAATGTAGTAGTTTGGTTGAGTTATCATTTGGGAGTGTAATTTGTGTATTACAGGTTTTGGGTTTGTTCCTGTTGTAGAGGAGACTCTGCTAGATTTTTATAAAAAAAAATATTATGTGTTAGATGGTTTTTGTTTTAAGATTTTTTTAGAAAGGCTTATTATAAGTTTTGGAAGCATATAAATTTCCATTTTCTAGTGCTGGTCACGTGTCCTAGGTTCGAGTCGTGACAATGGCGTTTCTTGAACTTGGTTGTATCCCACATTTGTGGGATTTGGAAATGAGGTGGGAAATGGGAGATGAGATATTATTAGGGTAGATGGTGGTTAAGGTAGTAAAAATCTCTCATTTGGACAATACACACTTTTGTGGTCTTACCAATTGCCACATTAAAGAGACATATAACGGTAGTAAATTCAGAAGTTTCTCTTCATTAAGTAAGGGGCTCAGAATCACATTATTTTGAATTTTTATGTATAATTGGGCCCAAAAAATATTTGAGAGCCAATCCGTTCCTCGTTACAAATGTTAAGGGAAAAAATATATCTTTTTCCGATGATATAAACGTTAGATATTATGATAGAGGCTTTTGCTACAGTGCAAATATTGTATGTATACAAATAGAGGGAATACATATAACTTAGTATAGATAACAATAACCCATTTCCTTAAAAAAAATAATAACATGTTAGTTTTTTTAACGTTAAAAAAAACACTTTGGCCTTTTCCATGATGAAAGCTATAGTAAAAATGTTGGATTATAGAATCCTCACCTAATTAATATCTGTTCTAACTATAAAATTTATCATTTCTTCTTTATCCATCAGTGATAAATTGTCAGCACCCTCTGTACTCACATTTGTTTTTCATTCTCATCCATACTATTAATCACCAAATCTGAACCAAAACCCAATTAATTTGCTTCTATCTCTTTTCTTTTCTAGTCTATTCAACATCAGTCATTTATTTTTCGTTATAACTTTCATTCTCATGATCATCAATAGCTACAACAGAAGTGAGTTTCTAGTCAAAGCAGTTGCAATGGTCATGAAGGTAGTGTTGGTCCTGGTGGCATAGTTTTAAGGCCTAAAATCTAATGCAATTCTAGTTATGGTCATGGTTGCCATGTTGGTATCGGTTCTGCTAGTCTAATGTTGGTGCTGGTGTTGGTGCGAGGTCCACAACCTAATAGAATTTTAAGTCCCCGGATAGGGTGGTCATGGCAGCAGTGGCAGTGGTAGATATGGCAATAGTATTTAAAGAGGGGGAGGAAGAGGAAGCAGTGCCCAAGATAGAGAAAGCACTAATCAAGTTATGTTTCTATTTCCAAGCTATTGCCTAAAATAATTTGGTTACTTGCTTTCAGTTTTGATTATGGTGGATATATGATAAAAAATCTACTTTGATTGCTGAAACTATATAGAACATCTAAATTCTAATTATTTTTTCAAGTAGTGTCTATAGCTTACAAATTTTCATGGTGCATATAAATAATATTAAAAATAATTAATCTTATGTTTTAGTTGAATATTTCTGCCTAATAGTTTAAATTTTTTACATCAATTTTGTATCAGATATTCTTTTATTTGCTGCATAGTTGCTTAAATTCTTATTTAGACATTAATTGATAAGCTCTGTTTTATATGAATATGATTTTACACATTTATTCTAGGAAAAGCTAGCACATTCAATTAAATGTTTCAGTTGTTCTTTTTACTTTATTACATCAGCAATCTTGATTTGTTTACTTGATTATTCTTTTCTTTAGTTGTATTAGCAAATAAAGTTTATTTGACTAGACTTTTAAATTACAATTATGGTCTGGAGAGTTTGCTTTGATTAGTCCTATAAGTAAATTTATTTGTCAAATTTCCTTGTGTGTACATAATTAATTAAAATATTAGTCATGATAGGTTTGTAAATTAAATTATTTCATTTTTGCAAAAATTGAGACAAAATATATTTAATTTTTTGTTATCTTTCAAGTATGCTTTTATAATTTGTTCTGATTCCAAGATGAAATTTTATTTCAATTATCATGGATATAATTAGGTTGATGTTAATCAATTAGTAAAGACGAAAAAAAAAAGAATATGATATGAGGTTATCTTTCCATACTGGCAGGTCTTGGCTGCTAAATTTTCTACTGCCTCTAGGAGTTAATTATAAGCATACACATCAGGTTTATACCTATCTTCCTGTAGCTGTTTAAAAATTTCTTCAGCCTTTTCAGATAGTCCCTCCCTTGTAAAAGCATTTATGAGTGCAATGTATGTGTAGATATTTGGTTTACACTGACTTTTTTCATTTCATTAAATAACTTTAGGGCCATGTAGGATTGACTTGCTTGCATTACAAAAAGGATTTCTGCACATTAAGTTTTGTTGAGAAAACTAATGAAGTAATCTAAAATTTTATTCTGATATGAAGTTTTAATGCAAATAAAATGACTGATATCGTAATATAATTAGCTTGTAGTCACAAAATGAGAATGATGCCTATTTATTGCCCATGCCATAAACAAATATATTGTCGGCCAAGTAAGGCCATCGTGCTCACCCTCCCATATAAGTTGATCAATAATTATAAGTTTCAAAAGATGGTTGGTAGCAATCTCTTTTCATTTGCTAAAAGATCTTTACCGCTTTTTGAGGGTTTTCAGCCTTCATTAGCCCATCAATATAAGCATTGTATATAGTTGTACGTGGGAGAGATAAGGGTCTATATTTCACTCATGAATATCCAAGTGTATCTGTAGCACCCTCCAGGTACGACAAATAAGTGTCTAAACAACAAATAACCACGTGGCATGAGAAATTTTTTCTAATAATTGATATGCATTTTTGTACAAAACTCTTATTATATATACATTGTACATTTAGTACATACATAACTTTATATCAAAATAGATTCATGAATTAACACAAAATGTCCAAATGCCAAAATGATCAATGTTCATGTGGAAGGAAATATCGACACTAAGCCTGTCTTTTTGACCCACCTGAGCTTACGACTAAACTTACTTCAAGCTTTCTATCAACAAGCCTCAAACTAGGCTATCTATCAAAGCCTGAAAACTATAATTGCAAAGGAATGAGCTTGTAACTCCATAAGTAATTATTAAGATTAGCATACATATAGTTCTCCTCAAAAACTAATTAAGGAAAATAAATATAAATAATTTACTACACATCAAACCTTAAGAATATAACATTTCCATTAAGCTAATCTCAGGTTTTAAGTTTATAGAAGTGCATTGGAAAGAAGTTCGGTGCTCAAAATTTGAAACAAGTAAACTAGTGAAAATCAGAAGGCGTGTCGACTCGGGCTAGCATGCAGAGTCCGGATAGCCACCTCCTATGCAGACTGGGGCCTTGGTGCCGAGTCAGGCTACAGCTGGTGTCGACTCGCCTGATAGTGGTGCCGACTCGTGCTCCCGTGCTGAGTTGGCACAGAGGCAATGCTTATCGAGTTGCACTCGACTCGGCACGGTGTGCCGAGTCAACATGCCTTCTAGGCATTTCTTCCTTGCACATGCCGTGTCTAAAACCACATGGCCGTGTTCAATAATCTGAAAGTCAAATTTTGCACAATATTCCAAATATTTCATAACCATCCAACTTACCACAACAAGATATTCAATTCAATTCATAATCATAATTCTCACATTACATTCACATTATAATCCTCACTTTCCATGCACAACATAATCCTCATATTCAAATCACATTCAACATATATGTAAATATAATGTAAAAATGCATGATTATGCAAGTTAGTATCCGGCCGGACCTTTCCTCACACAAATACCTCACACTTATCCTCATTAGCTATATTCCTCACATATTTCAATTTTTATCAAATGGCCATTTTAGTAAGACTATCTGTCCGGCTCAATCTCACTTCTTACATATCATTTATGCGTAGCTATATGCCCAGCTCAGCTCGCCCATCTCACATAATCAGTGGAGACTATCGGTCCGGCTCAGTCCCACTATTACACATTTTCCTCATATTTCTCACATCATGCCATATGCATATATTTCAATCATTCTCACAATATATCACAATGCATATATATAATTATATCATCACAATTCAACACCCTTTTCATTTCTCATCATTTCCTTTTCTCATAGTGAATCACAATTCACGTTTCTCATAAGCAATGCATATCAATTCATACCACATCAAATGGCTTGCACTCAGAGGTGCTAAGATTCACAATCCATCACTACACCTGTTCAATCGACCATTCAATGGTCTCACAACAATATATATATACATATATTCATCATACTTTCCCACAACAACATATTCATATATATATATATATATATATATTCATCATGCTTTCTCACAATAACATATTCATATATATATATATATATATATATATACATATACTCATCATTCTTGCCACTTAAATGGCCTACACAAATCAATATGGTTAAATAACTATAGTTACATGAAAATTACTACATGTAAGCATTATGTTAATAATTACTTACCAACAAGCTTCAACTCCTTCAAAAGTAAGGCACTCATAGTGATTATATCTCCTCTATCCTTGTCCACTCCTACACATAACTACACATCAATACTACATAACAAGCTTGACTCTTGCATTCAACCCAACTAAATGCAACAAAGTGCAACTTGATGTTTAAGGTTCAATATATCCAAATAATTTACACACTTCTCCAAAAATTATGAAAATAATACTGAAACTAGACATATGAGTCTACTTCCAATTTCAATTAGAATTACTTAAATTAGACATATACGAAATAAATTATGGATTTTTGATTAAATCTGGGCAAAACAGAACTGATAGTAAAAGCAAGAAAATGTCAAGCCCTGCCAGTCAACCTTAACAATAAATTCAACTCAGGTCAAAACACAAAATTATAGAGGACTCCTTGAAGTTTCTATAGCATTAAACCTTGCTAAAGTTGGAGTTTTAGAACTCTAGATATCACCATCTAACCAATACACCAGAAAATTCACAAATCAACCTATATGCTACTACTGGTATATTTGATATATAAAGTTCATGATACTCTTAAGACTTATAGACACCTCCTAAAATTATCAAATTTATACAGACTCTACATATATGGGTCTAATTTCATTCCTAACTAAAATTACATAATTAGAATATGTAGAGAATTAATTATAGATTTTTAAGTCCATTCTGGTAGAACAGGATATTCACTACGAGCAGTAAAATGTCCGGTCCTGATTGCCCTTGTTAACAATAAAATCAGTCCAAATCCAAAATATAAGAAATGTAGGAGACTCTCTGAAGTTTCCAAAGAGTCTAACCATGCTCAAATCAGAGCTCTATAGCTCAAGATATGGCACAAAAAATAGACTAAAAAATAAAGGAAAATATACCCGAAATTCAACTAACCAAACTCAACTTAAATCAATCCAAAAACACAAGGAAACTTACCAATTGAGCCCCAATTGAATAAAAGACCTCCCAAAGCTATGGATTGCTAGCTTAAGTAAGATCAAAAACCCTCAAATTCTAATAAGAACTCTCTTCTTCTTCTATACTAAAAATCTCTACACTCACAATAACATACACACATATATACACCCACACACTTCAACCAATCAAAATGCACCAAATGGCCTCCCTATTTTCTTCTTTTAATAATTGCACAACTCAACAATTAAATGTATATTTATCACCAATAAATAAATATAATAATACTTAACAATATAACAAAATATCATCAAAATCTCTATCAAGCCCCTTAATGAAATGGAATTAATTTACAATAGCCTAAAACTTATTATTGTGACAATTTACTCTAATTTTTTTTTTCAATTTGGTTCCTCTCTACACTTATACCAAATTTTAAACTTAAATAAAGCCTATTATCTAACATGCATAAAATACAATTCATACGTCATAAATACGTATGCTAAAAGGGCGGGTATTACATTTCTTCCCTCCTTAAAAAAAATTTTGTCCTCGAAATTTAATAACTCACTATCTTCTGAAAAAAATATAAATTATTCTACTTCATTAGCTCTTCTACTTCTCATGTTACTTCTTTAAGTGAATGATAACTTCACTTCACCTTTTGATCTAAAATTTCTATCTGTTCTTCCGCATCCGTCAATCTTTCACAAATCTCTATCTCATGCTTTTATATCACATGACTATGATCCAATCTATATCATTTTAATAATAACACATGAAGTACATCATGATTAGATAACAATTTCCTTGGCAAATCCAATTGATATGCCAATGGTGCATCTTCTTTACAGTTTCATACTGTCCTACGTATCTCAGACTCAATTTTCCTTTTCTTCCAAATCCTGAAATTTCCTTTTTAGCCTTCTCAATCATATGAATTCAGCATCCAAAGGAATGAATCACATAAATGATACTAAATATGATGTACCTTATTAGAGGTTAAATTCTCCCCTTAAACTATCAGGTTAATATGAATTACAACCCGATGCAAATATCTCATATTTATGTATATGTTATACCGTAGACATAAAAGAACAATTGTTCATATTTAACCTTCTTAAAGCTATACATACTTTTCCATACTCAAATGAAACCCAAAGAAACTCAAAGACACTCTAAAAAGATACTTAACATTATCAATTCAATTTATTCACTATTGTATGGTATTCCATCAATCACGAGTCTCAAACATTTATATCATCCTTTCATAGTCTCTAACACCCTCAATCATCAATTCCATACTAGAAAAGTATAAACATAATCAATAATCAATTTCATACACATTATACGAATCTCATATCTTAATATTTTATTTAATGCTTTCATTTATTTCAACAATAGGGATAGCATCTCACAATAATTCACATAAATGTAAAAATTCATACTTTCATATCTCATTCTCATTGCTTGGTATCATTTGCTTTGTTGATGGACACTTAGCCACTCAACTTAATTAATTTCATATAGTCAATGGTCACAAAGCTAATCGACATATTTATCACAGTGAATATTCTCAATCTCTTTCTATATGCACTAATATATATTGAGCATATACCATAATATTAAATCATAAATGGAAAATATACTTGACATATGCCGAACAAATAACAAAATAATAAAATAATATACCATCATACATCCACATCACAATATATCTCATATCATAACTCAAGAATCATACTTATCTATATGCATATCTTAACATGGATATCACAGGAACAAGGCCAAGCCCATGTTATATTCACTTGGCATATTACACAAACATAACACTCATATACCATTTTTAATACATCAAACACTCATTGCACCAACCAAACAATATTAACATTCTATGAACAACATTAATTATCTCTTGTATCTCATTCATTATATTTAATAACTACTTACTAAAATACTTTCCACCTCAACCAATGAGAGTTTTACCTTGCTCTTATAGCTCCTACATAAAACCACACATCAAATCATATACAACACATCTTACTTTCACTCTAATTCATCTAATACAATCCATCATCCATAATTTGATTTATAATAAAATAATGTACACAAATCCCATAACTCCGATTTCCTATAGGAATTGGCACTATGAGTCTATTTTAATACCGTTGGTGGTTACAACTTCTGCAAAGACTGATATTCCCTTTTCCATACATTAACTCTTCTATATTGCTTTCCTTGTTGACCACCATAACAAGAATTCAAAATTTATGACATCTCAGTTACCTTGACTGACTTCTTTCTGAGTGAAGATATATTCAAACTTCTATTATTTTCCGTAAATAATGTCTTTCAACTTTCTCAATCTAGTTACTAACAAAGAGCTCTAAATCATAAGTTGAAAAATATAACACGAAAGTAATAGTGTTTACTTTACATTATCCTCCACATCTTAGTTAATAAATTTCAATCCACTCTCCACATAATTTTTTTTTCAAGGAAAATAATTTCCTCACTTTCAATTTATTTTTACTAAAGTAACATACAACTATTCTTCCCTGCCAAAACTATTTAGAAATACTTGCCATATTCTTTTTTATCTGATAATTAAAAATATTATTAAATAAAACAATCACAACTAATTCAAATACCGTTAAAAAGTCTTGTTTCTAAATATCATACTTATATCTAATGTATTAATCACTCCTAATGACATAATCAAAGATTTTTGATATCTACCAAATTCCAAATATCGTCTCGGTAAGAGAACATTTTGCTGTCCAAAGTTATTAATATCTAATTTCTCAAATATTCTTCTCTAAAATACTGTATCATCTTTCCATTAATCAAGCGAGTCCTTATCTCAAAAGAATAAATAATTAGTCTTCATCAAAATATCGTTCACTAATTCACAATCAATACATAATTACTCCCTATCATCTTTGTTCTATATAAACAGAATTAATGCTTCCGTAGTATATTATTCAATTCGTCAATTTATCATCTTTTATCTCTTTCAGCTCTCCTGATAAAGTAATCAATATTGATGCGATCCTGGTATACTTTAATTCCAAATCTACCTTCCAATACTTAAATAATTTCAATAGTTTATATAAATTCCATTCTTCTCGAGTTAATCTTCATTCAATCTTCAACATCAATTAAATAGACTACTTGCCTATTTCAAATCACATTTGATGTAATTGCAACTAGAATCATCAAACATATACAGTTTCTTCTTTACCCACTATTTCTATTTTTCTCTACTCCAAATATGTATAATGATCTCCTTACATAATAAGTTATACTATCATAATAGTTTCATACCGAATTTATTCCCAAAATAATACTATTCCTTCATTCAACTCCATAACTATTAAGTTCACACATTTCCTATCAGGTAATAGTTCTAAGCAAAATTCTTATTACCATTAATTTTTCATCTTTTAGACTCTTCAAATTCCCTACTAAGTCTTTCCTTCATTAGTTAGCCGAACAAACGCTCACTATATCCTCTAAATTCACGTTGTTTAAAACCTAGATTCTTTTAGCTTTGAAAGCTCTCTCTCTCTTCCCCGATAACCTTTTTAGCACATATTGCAATTTTCATCGAGTCTCTATATGCTTTTCCCATTAATTCATAATTTCATATCACAACCTATAGATCATAAGTCATCCATTGCACACAAGGCTTTATCATAAGAACCTAACAATAAAAGTTCAATTTACAAGGAATCTACCGAAAATTTGGCAGAACCTCCCCTAAAATATAGACATCTGCCTACTAAAGTAGAGCCAATCATGCAATAAAATAACTACACTTCTATAAAATAATCTCAATTAGGGCTCAGTTATCTACCATACTACAATTATATCTAACTGAGCATCACCAATATACTATTATTAGTAATACATGAGCATTACCAAGATCACAATGTATTCACATTAATCTTCACATTTCAATAGCCATAGCTCAATCATAATTCAACATCCTCACAATCCATATATTTATTTCATATCACATCATATATCTTACTCAAACAATGATGATGCATAACTAATTCTCTTTGCATCAGTATAATCAATTTAATCTAAAATTCTTTTCGTACTCTATAATTGTCCTTTGCTATGGGAAGATCACTAAGACTATAAATACCTTTGCACCTTGCTCTCTCATTTTTATAGTTCTCATCAATAGTGCTATCTACTTGCTTCTGACTCTTTATTCTCATCTTTATATCAATTCACTAATATCCCAAAACATGCATCTTATGGAGGGGTCATAAATAAAAATTTATTCAAGCATATATAAAGCATGCACATGTTTTTATTTAAAATTTAACTCCGATGACTCATTTGGCCGATGGGTTGAGCTTGGTGTCCTTCCATCCTGATATGTGCAACGCACATCAACTATATGTCATTTATGACTTATGCATGATATGTCATGAATGCATCATGTTCTCATGTCCCCAGGAAATCTAATCCCCTCTCTGATACCACTTAATGTAGCACCCTCTAGGTACCACATACAAGTGTCTAAACAACAAACAACCACGTGGCATGAGAAAATTTTTCTGATAATTGATATGCATTTTTATACAAAACTCTTATTATATATACATTGTACATTTAGTTCATACATAACTTTATATCAAAATAGATTCATGAATTAATACAAAATGTCCTAATGCCAAAATGATCAATGTTCATATAGAAGGAAATATCGACACTAAGCCTGCCTTTTTGACCCACCTGAGCTCATGACTAAACTCACTTCAAGCTTTTTATCAACAAGCCTCAAGCTAGGCTATCTATTACAGCCTGAAAACCACAATTACAAAGGAATGAGCTTGCAACTTAATAAGCAATTATTAAGATAAGCATACATATAGTTCTCTTCAAGAACTAATTAAGGAAAATAAATATAAATAATTTACTACACATCAAACCTTAAGAATATAACATTTCTATCAAGCTAATCTTAGGTTTCAAGTTCACAGGAGTGCATTAGAAAGAAGTTCGGTGCTAAAAAATTTGAAACAAGTAAACTAGTGAAAATCAAGAGGCGTGCTGAGTCAGGACAGCCACCTCCTGTACCGACTCGGGCCTTGGTGTCGACTCACCTGATGGTAGTGCCGACTCGTGCTCCTGTGCCGAGTCGGCACAGAGGCCATTCATGCCGAGTCAGCAAGCCTTCTAGGCATTTCTTCCTTGCATAAAAATTTCTCTCACACGGCCGTGTCTAAAACCACATGGCCGTGTTCCATAACCTGAAAATCAAATTTTGCACAATATTCTATATATGTCACAACCATCCAACTTACCACAACAAGATATTCAATTCAATTCAAAATCATAATTCTCACATTACATTCACATTATAATCCTCACATTCCATGCGCAACATAATCCTCATATTCAAATCACATTCAACATGTGTGTAAATATAATGCAGAAATGCATGATTATGCAAGTTAGTATCCGGCCGGACCTTTTCTCACATAAATACCTCACACTTAGCCTCATTGGCTATATTCCTCACACATTTCAATTTTTATTAAATGGCCATTTTAGTGAGACTATCCTCCCGGCTCAGTTTTACTTCTCACATATCATTTATGGGTAGCTATACGCCCAGCTCAGCTTGCCCATCTCACATAATCAGTAGAGACTATCCGCCCGGCTCAGTCCCACTATTATACATGTTCCTCACATTCACATCATGCCATATGTATATATTTTAATCATTCTCATAATATATCATAATGCATATATACAATTATATCATCACAATTCAACACCCTTTTCATTTCTCATCATTTTCTTTTCTTATAGTGAATCACAATTCACGTTTCTTATAAGAAATGCATATTAATTCATACCACATCAAGTGGCTTGCACTCATAGGTGCCAATATTCACAATCTATCGCTACACCTGTTCAATCGACCATTCAATGGTCTCACAACAATATATATATACATATATTCATCATGCTTTCTCACAACAACATATTCATATATATATATATATATTCATTATGCTTTGTCACAACAACATATTCATATATATATATATATATATATATATATATATATATATATATATATACTCATCATTCTTGCCACTTAAATGGCCTACACAAATCAATATGGTTAAATAACTATAGTTACATGAAAATTACTACATGTAAGCATTATATTAATAATTACTTACCAACAAGCTTCAACTCCTTCAAAAGTAAGGTACTCATAATGATTGGTATCTTCTCTATCTTTATCCACTCTTACACATAACTACACATCAATACTACATAACAAGGTTGACTCTTGCATCCAACTCAACGCAACTAGGTACAACTTGATGTTCAAGGTTCAATGTATTTAAATAATTTACACACATGTTTAAAAATCATGAAAATAATACTGAAGCTAGATATATGAGTTTACTTCCAATTTCAATTAGAATTACTTAAAGCAGATATGTATGGAATAAATTATGGATTTTTGATTAAATCCGGGCAAAACAGAGCTGATAGCAAGAGCAAGAAAATGTCAAGCCCCGCCAGCCAACCTTAACGATAAATTCAACTTAGGGTCAAAACGCAAAAGTTATAGAAGACTCCTTAAAGTTTCCATAGCATTAAACCTTGCTAAATTTGGAGTTTTAGAACTCCAGATATCACTATCTAACCAACACACCAGAAAATTCACAAATCAATCTATATACTACCGCTGGCATGTTTGATATATAAAGTTCATGATACTCTTAAGAATCATAGATACCTTTTAAAATCACTAAATTCATACAAACTCTATATATATATAGGTCTAATTTCATTCCCAACTGAAATCATATAATTATTATATGTAGAGAATTAATTATGGATTTTTAAGTCCATTCGGGTAGAACAAGGTACTCACTATGAGCAGTAAAATGTCCAGTCTTAATTGCCCTTCTTAATAACAAAATCAGTCCAAACCCAAAACATAAGAAACGTAGGGGACTCTCTGAAGTTTCCAGAAAGTCTAACCATGCTCAAATCAGAGCTCTATAGCTCGAGATATAGCACAAACAATAAGACTGAAAAACAAAGGAAAATATACCCGAAATTCAACTAACCAAACTCAACTTAAATCAATCCAAAAACATAAGGAAACTTACCAATTGAACCCACCCCAATTGAATAAAAGACCTCCCAAAGCTATGGATTGCTAGCTCAAGCAAGATTAAAAACCCTCAAATTCTAACAAGAACTCT
>CATIWO010172914.1:0-14829 GCA_949673435.1 Macaranga tanarius
GCGCATAGATATCCTCCTCATGATTAGTGGGGGATAAATTCCTTCTTGATCACTCATACTCCTCACATGATTCATTTTATATCCAGCCACAATCTATTATATCATCCTATTAAATATAACATTAGAATGTGTCAAAATATAAAACTCATCATGCAGGACTCTATGATGATCTCAGGTCAGAGGACTACAATAACATCATTGTGATGAGAATAACTTATGACAATTATCCATATAGTATTCTTATAGTGGGTCAATCCAGTACATCCTATGTACCTATGACTTGACTTTATATCTCGTATACATGATCAATAAAATATGATCATCAATCAATCTCATACTAGTCTTCATTGATTATTTTTCCATAATAATGACTGACTAGGGATGATTTAGAATATAACTCATTTTTCATCTAAGAGTTTTACTATTAAGTCACACACTTGATGATTTAAAATAGAGTTAAACATTCATGGAATTTAACAGAGTCAATATGATAAAATGCCTATTTATTATAATATAAAATTGACAAAGTCATAATATGGCCATATAATTGGCCTAGGGCATATTATTAACACTTAGTGCAAGAATCGATGACGATCTGAGATTATGTTGATAAATTTGAAGATATGTACAAGTATACAAATGATATATATCCTACGGAGGAAAGGAAGAGCGAAAAATTTTATGACGGACTGCATATATCCTTGAGAGGAAAATTGAATTTGTATACTGAAATAACATTTAGAGGTTGGATTGAAAAAGCAATGGAACAGGAGAAACTAGATAAGGAATTGGAAGCTTCAACCCAAGTTAGGCTTAATCAATAAGCTGAATCATCACAACAACCTTGAAGAGAAAATGGAAGTAGGAGATTAAGATTCTCTCCATATTCTAGGAGTAATGTAAGGTCGGGAGGTGGAAATAGACCTTAAAGAAGTTAGGCATCGGTGAGACTACCAGTAATATTACCAGGACAGATGGGCACTAAAAATGGATTACAAAGGAGAGACATATTACCTTGATGTGACATATGTAAGAAAAATTATGCTAGAAGGTGTAATCAATGTGAGGTTAGATGCTACTAATGTAATGAGATTAGGCTCTATGCAAGAAACTGTATGAAAGTATACCTAGGAGAATCATCAATGTAACCATCTTATACTCCTCATAATAAAAGAGGTGGAAGGTCAACTAGGGTAGAAAGACCAGTAGCTGTATAAAGAGAGGCAGGTGGTTTGGTAGGAATGTCTCAGAACTAACTAAGAGAGCCAAGTACAGCAGCTAGTAGTGTACAACAAGCTAGGGTATATGATGTTATGGAGCGGGAGGCTGAGGAGTCACTTAATATGATAATGGGCAAGGCTCATATTAATGGTAAGCTAGCACGTATATTGGTTGACCTAGGTGCTACATTTTCATTCATATCATTGACCTATGTGATGCATGATAAGCTTAAGATAAATAATTTGAATGAACCTATGATTGTGAGCATGCCAATAGGAATTAGTATAGTTTGTAAGAATGTATATAGGGACATCTCAGTAAAGATTAATGAGGGTGAAATGAGGTGAAATTTTATACCCTTATCCATTGGTGAGTTTGATGCTATACTCGAAATGGATGGATTAAGTCATTACTGAGCAAATGTGGAATGTCATACTAAGCAAGTAGAATTTGAAAAAGAGAATGGAGAAAAGATAACATTGTTGGAGAAAATAGGAAGACTCCTATTAAGATTATATAGGCAATGATGGCTAGGAAATACCTGAGAAAAGGGTATGAAGCATACTTAGCTTCTGTTGTGAAGGAAAAGAAGGAAGGTTCAAAGTTGAAAGAACTACAGTGGTGTATGAGTTTGAGGATGTATTTTCAGAGGATTTACCAGGTTTACCACCTGAGAGAGAAATAGAATTTGAGATTGAACTAATACCCGAAACTATTTTTATATCGCAAGCACTGTATATGATGGCTCCGGCAGAGTTAAAAGTGCAGTTGCATGAACTATTAGATAAAGGATTTATCCAATCAAGTTTCTCTCCATAGGATGCACCTATATTGTTTGTTAGGAAGAAAAATAGATCTTTTCGACTGTGTATAGATTATAGACAGTTGAATAAGGTTACAATTTAGAATAAGTACCCTTTACTTAGAATAGAAGATTTATTCGATGAACTACAAGGAGCGAAGGTATTTTTAAAGATAGATTTGCGATATGGTTATCACCAATTGAGGATTAAAGAATCAGACATACCTAAAACTACTTTTAGGAGAAGGTACAAACACTATAAATTCTTGGTGATGCCATTTGGGTTAACTAATGCACCAGCATCATTTATGAATTTGATGAATTTAGTGTTTATGCCATATCTAGATAGGTTTATAATTGTGTTCACTGATGATATTATAGTGTACTCAAAATCAAGAGAAGAACATGAGGAGCATTTGAGGACAGTGCTAGAAATTTTCAGAACTAAGCAATTATATGCAAAGTTTAGTAAATGCGAGTTTTGGCTGGATAAGGTTACATTTCTAAGGCATATGATATCCACTGGAGGAGTATATGTAGATCCTAGTAAGATCACGGTGATTGTAAATTGGGAGCCACTAAGGAATATAACGAAGATACGAAGTTTTTTAGGACTAGCAAGATAATATCAGAGATTCTTAGAGGATTTCTCAATTATTGCATCACCATTGACGAAATTATTGAGAAATAATGTGAAATTCGAATGGACTTTGAATTATCAATGAAGCTTCAAACTCTTGAAAGAAAAGTTAGTCACTGCGCCAGTATTAATGTTACCAGTGGAAGGAGGTCATTATGTGGTACATAGTAATACTTCAAAACAAGGGTTTGGTTGCGTATTGATGCAAAATGGAAGAGTGGTGGCATATGCATCAAGACAATTAAAACCGTACGAGCAAAACTATCCCATGCATAACTTAGAATTAGTAGCTATAGTATTTGCATTAAAAATATAGAGACATTACTTGTATGGAGTAACGTGTCAAATATTTACAGACTACAAGAGCTTGAAGTAAGTTTTGACTTAAAAAGAGTTAAATTTGAGATAAAGACGCTGGGTAAAATTATTAAAGGACTATGATTATACGATAGAATATCACCTAGAAAAGGCTAACGTGGTTACGTATGCTCTAAGCCGGAAGTCGAGTGGAAGTTTATATTATATCCACACTATTATGATGCCATTGTTGATTAAATTGAGGAAGTTAGATACTGAGTTTAAAGTAGACACTTCTGATGGAATGTTAGTTACCTTAAGAGTAAGGCCAATCCTAATAGAAAAAAATTTGGCAGCACAACAGGTAGATGAAGAGATGAAAAGGTTGTGTAGTGATGTGAAAAAAGGAAAGATGAAAGAGTTAAGTTGTAGCAAAGAAGGAATTTTGAATTTCGAGAGTAGATTATATATGCCAAACGTAGATGAATTAAAATGAAAAATAATAGAAGAGGCACATTGTTCGGCATATGCTATGCATTAAGGAAGTACAAAGATGTATAGAACGTTGAAAGAAAGTTATTGGTGGAAAGGAATAAAGGGTGATATAGCTGAATTTGTATCAAAATGTTTAACCTGTCAATAAGTAAAGGTGGAGAATAAACATCCTACTGGATTATAACAATCCTTACCAATTCCTGAATAAAAGTGGGAGCATATCATGATGGATTTTATAGTAGGATTGCTAAAAACCCAGCAAGAAAATGATGTCATATGAGTAATTATTGATCTTCTGACAAAGTTGGTGCATTTCTTACCTGTTAAGGTTAGCTATAACTTAAACAAGTTAGTAAAGTTATATGTGAAAGAAATCGTAAGGTTATATGGGGAACCGATGTTGATCATATATGATCGCGATCCAAGATTCACATCACGATTTTGGCTAAGTATGCAGAAAGCTTTAGGTACTTAATTGAGGTTTAGTACAACTTTACATCCTTTAATTAATGGCCAATCTGAACACACCATACAAATATTGGAAGATATGCTTAGGTCCAGTGCGTTGAATTTTAGAGATAATTGGGCTAAGCAAGTACCATTAATGAAATTTGCTTATAATAATAGTTATCAAACCAGTATCGATATGGTACCTTTTGAGGCATTATACGGAAGAAAGTGTAGGACCCTAATCTACTGGGAAGAAGTCAGAGAAAGGAAATTATTAGGTCCAGAACTTATACAAATGACTACATAAAATATTTGCGTAGTTCGAGAAAATTTAAAAATGGCACAAGATAGACAAATTTAAAAATTTTGATGCTTCTTTTTTATGAGTTTTGGAATATTTTTTGATTGAATATTTGATTCTGTTTAAAAATTTAAAAATTTTAATGTTGCTGCAATGCAATCAGGCAGTGCTTGATTGCACTGAGGCGGCACCTCATTGCACTGAGGTGACACCTCAGCCCCTTTTAGGCCCTTAGGCGACTCCTTAATAGGCACTAAGATGACGCCTCTTTAATCCATTCAGGCGGTGCTTTAGTGACATGAAGATGATCAGACGGTGCCTCGGTGGGCACAGAGGCGGTGCCTCTACACTGAGCTGACACCTAAGTGGTTTAAAATGCTGTTTTGAGTTGATTTTGAACGGTTTTCAAGCTAGATTTGTAATATACATGACATACAGAGTAAAATAGAGTTTTGATTTGATAAAAAATATAAATAATTATAAAAATGTAATAATTTTGTGAGCACATGTACACTGAAAGGAAAGGTTATAGTAAGACCTTGCCTGAGGTACGGTTGGGTTCTATAAGATGTAAGAATGTATATGGGGCATACCAACTCACGTGTGATTGATATTTTTATACCTGGGGTGTAATGATGAATTGACAAAAATTGAGATATATGATAACTGTCTTTGGGACAGCGCTCGAGATTCATAAATATCTTTGGGGCTAATCCGAGTGGTTTATAGATCAGTATGCATACCTAGATTGAACCTTTGATGTGCTTACTGATACCCGTCACATCGATAATGACCTGACCTAATTCTGATTATATTTGGCAACTATATTTAGGGCTGAGCGGGGGTCAGAGCAATCTGGAGAATGTAAATTCTCCGGGCCCAACCTGAACTTCGGAGATTTCAAAAAATAGTTCTCTGGATCCAGACCTGAAAATTAAGATCTCCACTCCGAATTGCTCAAAAAAATCAGAGTAAGTCGGGATGGAGATTTGGAGAAAATGAAGATTTCAAATCGGTCCGGAGCGAAACCAAAATTCGAAGATTACTTATACATTGATCCTTGGAAGTATAGAAATGTTTGTTTTATATGCCTCAATAAACTAATGCATTATTTGGTCAATATCATCATCATATGTCATCATACAACTCTTGACTCTATATTTTTTACAGTCTTAATGTTGATTATCTCACCATGTATAAAGAACAAATATTACCTTGCCAATTTCTTTATACTCTTATCATATTTGTGATCCTTGTCTACCTTTTTTTTTTTTTGCTTCTCTGTTTTAGCATAATAATCTTTGTGTTCAAGAATTATTGTTATCAAGAATGCTACTAACAACATGATTTATCACAAAAAAATTAAAATTCAGACCGAGCTAAACTTCAAACTGGAATTTTTCTGGATGCATACTCGAACCCGAACACAAATCTCAATACATTAGTAATAGAAAAATAAAAAGAAAATCATTCTTGGAGACCAAAATAATAGTTCATATATGTAGAAACATTGTTTGCACTTCGAAATAACAAAGGCACAATTAATGGGTTGTCCTTGGTAGAAAAAAGGGTACATTTTTCTTAAAAACTTAAGCTATAGAAACTTATTATTGGGTTACTTTGAAGCATATCTTTTTCAATTTAATTCCCCCTTTATGCTAATTTTCTCCAAGCTTCTTCAACAACCAACGATTCAACTTATGCATTAAGCCTCAGCTTATTCAATGGGCATGAGAAATCCCCAATTTCATGATATCTCATAAAAATATAATAACTAACAAAAATTAAAAATTAAATCTTTGTTTGATTACAAAGAAGGAAAATAAGAAAAAAAAAGCAGAAAACAAGAAATAAAAGGAAAAAGCAAAAAAAAGATGAAGAAGAAGGAGGAGTAGGTGGGCTCAAGGCTAACCGCTAAAGGAGGAGCTGGAGCAGGAATGTAAGCTAGAGGAGTAGCAAGCAGAACTGGTGACGGAAGTGGTTGAAAGAGGAAGAAGCTAAAGACGGTGATGGTGCCATTGACGGTGATATTGCTGCTTCAAGAAGAAGAAGAAGAAGAAGTTGATGATGGTGCTGCTTAAAAAAGAAAGGGCAACTGAGGTTAGAATGGATTGAGAGAGGGGGCGGCGGTAGGTGTGAAAGTGAAGAGAATAAGGGATTTTAGATTAAAAGAATGATTAGGTTAGATAGGATTATATCAAAACTACGTAGTTTTACTTATAAATTACTTAAAATTATATAATTTTACAATAAAATTATATAAAATAAATTTAATCTATAATTTTAATCATATTTATTTAATAGTAAATTTGAATTAATCTTATATTTAGTTGATACTAAATTAGTATTATATGAAAATAATAAATTGCTTTTGTAATAGTAGGTTCATGAATTAAATTTAGTTATTTCATAGTTAATAGGTTCGCAAAAATTTTTATAAATGTTAATTTCACAGTTAATAGGTTCATATTTATATAATTCTATTGTATATGATAGTAATATTAATACACAATTGACAATATCTAGCAAGTATATATATAATGGATATGAAAGAATATCACTTAAGTTTTTATTCAATTTATAAATTAAAAATATGAGATTTAAATAAACTACTATATAAATTTATTTCATTTATTTATATATTCAAGATATTATAAGAAAATATGACTAATATGCAATTTTATTTAATTTATTACATATAGTTTACATGAAAATATTATCCTAATAAATAGTTTTTGATAAATAATAAGTTGGACTAGTTACTAGTATGTAACATATGCTATTATTCAAATAGTAATAATTATATAAAATATGATATTAATCTCAAAAAATAAATAAAATACTAAATACTAATACTAATTAAAGTTTTTTTTAACATATGCCAACCCTAGTAGTTAGTAATATTAATAGTTAATTAATACTTAATAATTAATAATCTTATAGCTATAAGCTAATAGGTTCATAAGTTAAATCTATATAATACTTAGTAGTGATATTATATACTAAGACTATCTACATTATACTAATTTACATTATATAGTGATATATAGATAATTGTTAGTACTATATATATATATATATATACACCCTAGAATTATAATGCAAAACTTCGTAGTTTTGATCAAAACTACGTAGTTTTAATCTATTGCTATTCTTTATTATTTTTATTTGTATTATAAAACTACATAGTTTTTCCTAAAACTACGTAGTTTTAACTGAAATCATAAAATTTAATTTTTAGCTTATATATTTGAAATTAATATTTATCAAATTAATAATAACTATATATATTATTGTTGCATTATATTAAATATATTATATCTAATATATAGTATTATCTTCCTTATAAATTTTATTTTAAAGTTTTATTTGAATATTTATACTGTAATAATTTTACATTTTAAACATATAAAATAAAATGATTATAATTTGAACATATAATATAAGATGATTATAAATTTATAATAGTACAATTTTATAATACATTAACTTATTAATAATTAATTATCAACATTATAATTTATAATACATTATAAAAAATTTAAGATAATAACTATTTGTAAAATTTTTAAAATATACATACTCACACAAACACACAAATATATATATAGTAAATTATCGGTTCTAGTTTCGGTTCTTCAGTTCGGAGCAATTCGGGATGGTTCAGTTTAGTTCTCGGTTAAGAGAACTCATTATCTCCAGAACCGCCCGAAAAAATATTTTCGGGACAGTTCGGTTCAGAGAAAGTCAAACAGTCAACGGATATTTTCGGTTCTAGAGATTTTCAGTTCGATTTTTCGGGATAGTTCGGGTATTTCGCGTGTGCTATGCATAAAATGAGAATGAAATTAAAAAAAAAAAAGAACGTTGTTTGAAATGTGTGAATGGAAAACTTCTGGTAAGCCGAAATTGAATCTTTAAGAAATTATTTAAAATGAACCTTGTGATTTGAATATAAATTTGTTTAATCTTTTGGATTATTTTATGAGTAAAGTAGATATAGTTTTGATTATTTTCAAAATGTTATGATTATTGATTTTTCTTATTGTTTCTTGAGACAATGTTGTAGTTTGTCTACTCACTGGATATTTTCTTGAGAAAATACTCACCACTCCATTTTTATTTGTTTTTCAGCATAGGTTAGTCCTTGTTTATAGTGTAAATAGTATGGTGATCCTTTGGACTGTGATGACTTATGAGGTGGACAGACCCGAGGTAGAGGTTCACTTTTTTATATGACATGATGCTGATATTGTCTTATTCTTTAGAGTAGCATTAGAGCCTATCACAGTAGATTATCACACCTACACTAAGAGATAAGACTTTGTAGATGACTGTTTGACTGTATTGACAGTGACGCATGCTATCACTATAGGAGCCCAAGTCTCCCTGACCTAGACTTAGTCACATTCAAACCTACTTTCTCTTTTATTTTGTGGTAGGGCTTGTGATGGGAGGTAACTGCACTTTTGTTGTAGTTATCATAGTACTCTTCTAGGCTAGTTACGCCATTTTACAGAGTAGATGGGTTATATTCATTTTTAGTATATATTTGTAGATATTGTTGTATAACCCTCTTTTCCCTTTTATAACCCTCCTGCGACAGAACACTAAATATGTATATTATATCAGTTGTGTGGTTTGAGCTTGCTATCATTCTTATTTATTCTTGGATGAATGTTGTTAGTCACTTTATTTATATATACATTTCAGGTAGTTGAATGTTATAAAAATGTTGGTTATTGATAGTTGAATAATATGAAAAATGTTGGTTGAAGTGTTGGAATAATAAATGCTTATTAGGTTTTAACTCAAAAGTGACGCCTCTCCACTTTGGTGCCTTGGGTGGACAGTAAAGGGATTTGCGCTGTACGACATAAGTGTCGATGGAGAGGAGTGTCACATTTTTATCTTCACATCTCCTTTATTTTGCTAATTGACGTTTTCAATTTTGTTATTTTTTAAAAAAGAATAATTGTGTTGCAGATACATATTTCGGACATGGAACTGTTTAAACAATTAAATTCCACTTAAATGCTTCTCAAGGCTTTTTTTAAAAAAATGGAAGCTTTTTTCTATGAAATGAATGTATTGTTTTCATTATTTGCTGTATTTAATTTTAATAAGGTGAAGTGGATGATATGTTTGTGAATTCTATTCTAAGTGGAGGAATGTTTTTGAATTCTAACTTTTCCTTACATATGTTTATTTATTTTTAATGAAATGAAGTTTTTTTGTTATATTCTTTACTTTAATTTTGCAATGCGTATGGGGCAGACCGATTTTAGAAAGAGTTGGTTTTATAATTAATATTGTTATATCATAGAAGAGGTTGTTATGGGAAAATAGAGTGTCAAGCTCTACTAAGAAATGGTGCCTATCACTGGTACTAAAGTAGAGATGGCAAGGAATAATGTTGAATATTGTATTTATATTATTGTATACATTTGGGAATATAATGCATTTGGGCATATGATGTTTTAACGTGTGAAATAGCATGAAGTATTATCATTTGGTATGCTGGACAAAGATTTGAGTCGAATAATTGAAACCTATAATGTAGAAATCAAAAGATATCATGAGAGCTTAAGCAATAAGGATAAAGAGGAATTAAGCTCAAGAAGTATTGTTATGCGTTGAGTAGTTAATTTCGGGGATGAAAGTTTCTTTAAGGAGAGGAGAAATGTAACACCCACCTTTTTAAATACTTATATCGTTCTTATGTATGGTATTTATACATAATATATAGTGGAATTAATTCAAATTTAGAAATGCATATGAATGGTAGAGAGGGACTAAATTGTAAGGAAAGTTGTGATGAAATTATCACGATAGAAAGTTACAGGTTATTATGTAATATACCCATTTCATTAAGGAGCTAAAGAAATATCATGGTGATGTATTATCATAAATATCTAGATTAATATTATTATTATTATTAGATTTATTAGGTGATAAATATGCATTAATGAGGAGGAGACTTTAGGAGGGGAAAATGGAGCATTAGAAGGTCTTTAATTCATTGAAGCATCAATTGGTAAACTATGCTTGTGTTTATGTTGATTGAAGTTGAGTTCCTTGGTTGCAAATTTTGGGTCCTGTTTTCCTCTGTCTTTGGTCCTAGTGTTTCTGTCATAACTTTGGCTATAGAGCTTTGATTTGAGCATGGTTGAATTTTCTAGAAACTTCAGAGAGTTCTCTATAATTTTTATGTTTTGAACTTGATCTGAATATATTGTTAAGAGGGTCTAATAGGGCCGGACATATTATTGCTCATATTAGTATCCCTATTTTACCCGAATTGATTCAAAAATTCATAATTAATTCTATATATATTTGAATTGAGAAATTCTAATTGGAATTGGTAGTAGACTCATAACCCTAGTTTCAATAGAAATATTATGGTCATTGGACTTGTGTGGGCATTATTTGACTATAGCAAACCTTAAGCATTAAAAAATTTGTGTATATGATTAATATGTGTTGAATAGGAGGAATGTTTGTTGATTATTGATGGTTATGGTTATGGATTATATGAAATATTGTGAAATGAACTATCAGGTTGAGAAAACTGGTCGAGACATGGGAGTGTTTCAAACCGTGGGATTGGACACGGGCGTGTAGCTCGAAAATTTTTTTATTGCGAGCAGACACTGATGCTCGCCAGAGAAGCAGGTGACAGTCTGCAAGTAGACACTGGCGCTCGCCAGTTGGTGTGCCTGCAAGTAGACACTGGCACTCGCCAGTGTATTTTGGGACAGGAACACGGCCGTGTTCCCAATTGTGTCTCGAAGAGGTTTGTAGACCAGTAGACTACACGGGTAGAGACACACCCGTGTAGTCCACTTCTAGTTGTTTTAATTAAATTCTATTAATTAGTTCTTGAGAAGTTTTATTTGAGGTATTGTATTAATAATTACTTATTGAGTTGCAAGCTCATTCCTTTGTAAAATATGTTTTTCAGGATGTAGATAGATAGAGCTTGTGGTGTGCGTTTATCTGTAAGCTCAGGTGGGTCAGAGGCGAGCTTGGTGACGATATTCTCATCCTCATTAACACACGGCATAGCATCTTGGTATTTTGTAATAATAAATGTAAATAGGTTTGACGTGGATATGGTACAAATTAAGTAGTGCACTTGTATTTATACTAGTGGGTATATGTACGTACATATCTAATTGAGAAAATTTTCTTATGCCATGTGTTTGATCTATATTGTGGCCACGTATATGTGGTAGTTAAGGGTGTTATAGTTTTTACATAGGACATGCTTCGAAAATATTGGATACTACCTTTAGTAATTTATGGAAATTTCGTTGCATTTTAGCCATGCACATATGGGAGTTGCCAACTATATTACATCAAACATTCAAAGCACAGGAAAATATACATTAAACGGGTTTTATCAAGTTTAAAACATAGTAAATTTGGATTTCATCTCACTCTTGAATCTTTAGTTTCCTTCTCATATATAGTCTATCTAATGACTTTATTAGGCCATAAGGAGTAATAATGTTGGTGGATGATTTATCATTTGAGGGTTATTTATTTGTACGTATAATGTTGAAATGGATCTTAGTGATGATTCAAATTTTGATGATCTTGTCAATTTAATTTTATACTTTTACAATTATCATAAATTTTAGTTAGATTGAGTTTTTAATTAAAATAATAAAAAAATTAGATCAAATGAATCTATCAAAATAATTATTGAAAACAATTTTATTTTTATGACTGCAAATAGTTTTTAAAATTTTTTTCTAAACTTTTAATACAAATATAAACTTCAATATTTTTCTTTTAATGCTAACTATATACATCTCCAATATAATTTATGTGGCAATAATAAGAAAATTATTAAATTGGAAATATCATTTACATAATTCTTTTTCATTAACTTATTTTTTTAATTTTAGAATTTTACTTTAATAAATCAATAACTTAATTGTAATTTTTTATCTCAATGGCCTTTGTTTTATATCCTTTATTTAATTGTTACAGTTAATACACACACCAAAAATATTACAGTTAATAATTAATAAGGAATAAAATGACTACTAATGTATATTGTTGCTAAAGGACATCTGCAATCGATGGAGTTGTGGTTAAAGTTGATAAAGAACCTGCAACTTTGTGTTGATCCGAATCTCGAGCCGGTGTTATTGGTCTGTTTTCATCATTTTCAATCATCAGTGCAACTTCAGCATTGCATATGTGCTATTCTTCACTGCCTTCTTTCCTGTAAATTCTCTTCCCCAAAATTTCCTCTATTCTCAGCTTTATGAGTTAGCCATTGTAAATATTTATGGTCATGAATAGATATGATATAAGTAAATTAAAGCAAACAATAGGAATTAATCATGTTTTTTTTTTGAGAAAATAAATTAATCATACTTTAATTGTGAATAGAGAATGTAAAGTTTCATTGGAAATTTGATCCAGTTGATTTTTTTTAATTAAATAATATATTTGTAAAATTTTTCTATATGGAAGAAGTTTCTTGCAAGATGGCCAAATTTAGCATGAAAAAAGTTACATTTTTTTTTTTGAGAAAAAAAAAAGTTACAAAATTTTCAATTAATAGTAATTATGCTATGCTGAATTATCAAATTAGTTCATTTAAAAATTTCTTTGGCAATTAAACTACACATATAAATATAAAAAATATGCTCTAGACCATCACTGTAACTCTGTAAGTACAACACCCACAAATTAAAAAACCATACAACAATTCAAAATTAAAAAAGCATAAATTAGCATTAAAAGGTATTCTTCCTAATAATCAAAAATTGAAGTGCAGAACCCTTATAAATTTTAATTTTTTAATTTTTTAATTTTTTTCAACAATTTATCATTTGATTGCCTATTTAAGAAACTAATTTTTGTATTTCTCAATTTCTATTCGACTTATTCTTTTTAACGAATTTAAAATTCTTCATTATATTGTTTTTTAATATGTATAAACTTTATTTATTTCTATTTATCTAAAAATAATTCATATTTCTAGAAATAAAATATAAATAAAATAAATATAAATATAAACATCCTGCGCAATGTGCGGATACACTAGTTTTTTTTTTTTGACAATAACAATAATTTCATTCATACAAACTAGCAATACATCGATAAAAATATTGATATAAATCCGCTAAAAACCATTAAATGATGAAACTGTGAAATATTCATATCTCCAAGGTTAATAACATAATAAATCGGCTCAAAATCTATACATTTAAAAATTCTATAATGACTAGACTACCTATGACTCCAGTGCTGCAACATATTGACGACCATAATTGGATCTGATATCTCTGTTGAATCCAATATGCTTTGTTTGTCTGAATCGTCCACACAAAAAAAAAATGCCACAACAAAACGGCAAAAACCAAATACCGCAATAAGACGGCGAAACCACAAAAATAAACAGTAACAAACCTAAATTTATGTGGAATACCCATTTATTTTAAAATTTAATTGATAAAAAAATATAGATGGGTGATTTTAGGTCAAGAAAAGACCAATTTGACACATGTAGCACGACATGATAAAAATGTTATTAAAATGCAAATCACAATTTACACAATAACGTCTCGATCATTAATTAGTGTTCTTTTTTGGTCGATTGATTTTTAAGTCAAGTTAAATTCATCAATTGGATTTGTCGAAGCATTGTATGTTTTTTTAGCTAATTAGAAATTTTGAAAAATTAATATAACACCTATATCTATATATATATATATATAATCCTTCTACAATACACATATTTGTTATATACAAATAAAACTAAATACCATTAAATTACTTTTAATTTAATTATGACTATTAATTTGTAAAACATATACTATACATTTATTTAATTTAAATTTACCATGTAGTTGAGCAACAAAACTCTCTCAAAAACTCCTTTAAAAAAAAAAAAAAAAAAAAAAACCTATCAACTATATTCATGAACCAATCAACAAATAATTTCCATAGCATTGGCCTTCTCCGCCGTGAAATGACACACGCTTCAGGTTTGGTACTAGCTTTACTGACCTATGCTAAAGGTCTAAACTTTAGCTGTTGTCAGAATCACCGACCTAATATTCCTAGCTAGTTAATTCATTGTAATTGGCCTAGTTTGTCAGGATTCAACTTTTCTATCTTTTTCTTTCACCTAGTTTTTTCAAAATGGCTATTGGCCTGCAGTTTTCAGGATGCACTTTCTTTCTTTTCTTTCTTTTGATTTTTATTATTTATGGTTAGTGTTAAGAGGATATTTTGAATACTCTTTTGTATGTGATCATATTTTGTTTTATGCCATATATGTTGTAATAACAGTAATAATCAGACTTATGGAACTTGTTTGCTGACGATAATGCAGAGAAAGCATGGGATTGTTAATCTTTACTTATGCAAGGCTACTACATTCCATTGTTAGTAAATCATAGACATAAAATGTTGGATTTGCTTTCAGTTAAAAGTATACAACTCCTGGCCTAGAAATGCTCTAATTTGTTGGTTTAGAGAATCTCTCAATTAAGAACAAGTGGACTGTAATTATTCAGATTTAACTAATATTTTTAATTTGAGGGGTAAACACATTGTTCTTTCATTAAATTGAAGACTAAGACACTATTTTTT